>JAAGVU020000110.1:258500-278442 GCA_011763525.2 Mormyrus iriodes | reverse complement strand
AGAGAGAGGGACCTGCGGCTGGTGTCAGCAGTGAAGCAGAAGCAGCAAGCAGAATGGGGGTCAGAGAGAGGGACCTGTGGCTGGTGTCAGCAGTGAAGCAGAAGCAGCAAGCAGAATGGGAGTCAGAGAGAGGGACCTGCGGCTGGTGTCAGCAGTGAAGCAGAAGCAGCAAGCAGAATGGGGGTAAGAGAGAGGGACCTGCAGCTGGTGTCAGCAGTGAAGCAGAAGCAGTGTCAGCAGTGAAGCAGAAGTAGACAGATTGGCAGTTAGAGAGAGGGACCTGCAGCTGGTGTCAGCAGTGAAGCCCTGCTGTTGTACATCAGAGGAAGATACTTAGCCTGTGATGCTTTAGTTAATATCCAGTTGAATACATAGATAAAACAAAAAAGTATGTCAGGCCAAATCTGTCCAGTATGTGTAATCAAGGGCTCTGTATAGAAAACATTTGGAACATAATTGGATTGGTCTGGGCTGGGGCGCAAAGTCTCTAGCGGCACCCCTGCCTGTAATAATGAAAATAAATTTGAGTTATTAGTTATGTTCTCCCCAAACGAGCTTGATGGGCCGAATGGCCTCCTCTCGTTTGTACATTTCTTATGTTCTTATGTTCTTAAATGATGCGACCCTGTAATCAAGAGCACTGACCAGCACCTTTACTGGGTTTAGCAAAGAATCATCTGTCTAATTAACAAAAGGTGCTATAATACTATTACTATTATAACAAAATGCTAAAATCTGTGATTATTTAACGTATTTTAATTGCTTTTTAACTGTTGCTAACACCTTTGGGAAATTTAACACCCAAATTTTAAAATGTTAATGAATTGAGAGATCAGGTCTATTTTGGGCCATGTTGCGATAGGTTAGTAAAGGTCACTGGGCTGGCAGAGTAGAGCTGGCCCCTCACAGTGTGTTGTGCTTCTGAAGCGACCAAGAGCAAGGCAGGCTGAGGATTGCAGTCCGTGGCCCCCCTTCCCCCCACTCAGTGTGCTGCTCGTAAAAGCCCTGAGTGATGATCAGTGTTTGACTGCTGTCAAATAAAGTGGATTTACACTCAATGTGACACTAGTGATTATTGCCAGGCTCAGCAACAAATTTTCCCCTGAAGCTGTTGGGACACTAAATACCCTGCTTCCTATCCTACCCCCTACTTGCTCCTGAGAAATACTGCCCGCTCCCAACTGGCACTGGTCACATTAATTTATCATTATGTATCTATTTATTCAATCCACTACATATATTTTACCCCTTTTGGCTATTGTGTACATACACATTGCACTACGTATATAAACCCTCGTCTCCACCAGCCCAGCGTCTTCTGTCTTTGCACTTTAAGCACTGCGAAAACCCTCCCCTTGTCATTTCCTGTTTGTATGTCACACCATGGTCCTGGGAAAATAATATTTTGTGCCACTGTGTTTAGATGGTAAGACAGTAAAGCCCGCATGACTTGACTTGACTTATAATATTAGCCTTAAAAAGCCTGCAACAGGGTTAGAAATTAACATTGATAATTCAAAGGGATTAAATGTTTACAAAGAGCCAAGGTGATCTAATTACATCACCAGGCCTGTCAAAACTGTCTATCTGGAAGAAATGACCTTGTAGCTGGAGTGTGATGAAGTCTGCTGGCAGCTTCTCTGGCTAGATGCTCTGGTCCCACTAATAAACACCTACGATGGTTGGTCTTTCTCCCACAGGGACACCATACATCACGCCAACACGTGCCTGAATTTGCCACGACGTCACGCTAGACCTCCACTGCTGCGATGTCCTTGTCCACCCAGCTGTGAGTGAAGGAACCTCGTGCGTGTCAATAAGTTTTCCCTCCTTTTTCGTTGGAAATAAAGTAGATAAATTTACCTGACGTAGCCCCATGTCTGGTCTTGTAACCCCAAACAATTGTCAGGATGTTTGCCTTTTTAAAATAGAGTAATTTAAATTAAAGTTCTGCTACATTGTAATTCAGTATCTTCTCGGAAACCTTTAAATGACACTCCCCCCTGACAGCTACGCTCATCCTATACCTTCAATTAGTGAATTAAATGTTTGTCTCACTGCGGAAGTAGGAATATCCGAGTTTGTAATCTTCGCAACAACATAAAACGGCTGTCAATTTGTCAGTCTTGTTCAAACAATAGGAAATAACAGGAGCGAAGGTGGGGGGTATATCAATTACCAACATATATTGATGTACTCATGAATAAATTAGCTTTTAATTTCCACAAAATAGATCAGTGAGAAGGAACACAAAGCCAGCAGCCTGAGACCTGTGAGTGAACCAGAATGAACTTCGGGCCCTTGCAGGTAAGCCTCAGGGGCAGGCCAAACACACCTCCTGCTGCCAGGGGCTGCTTAGCCTTATTCACATACCGCCATCCATAGGTAACTCTAGACTTTTTTCCCAAAGGGTGCAAGATGAGACAACCCAGCCAGTCATTCATCCACATAAATAAATTTAACAAAAAATGTAGTATATACATTTACAATAAATTATCATACATTGTTATCGCTAACATTAGCCATATTTTCAAATGTAACTTCACAATTTAATTGTATTGTATTGTGATATTATATAATCAAAGGGCATTTTCATCTGACCAGTATGTACCCCCTGCATCCCCCCCCGGGTTAACCCACCTATGTCATCATCTGTCTTTTCTTCATAACGCAAATTTTATTCCGTCTTTTCAGCAAGTACCACAAAAGTTAAGGAGAACTGTAATTTGAAAAGCCTAGTCTCGAGGAGGGCCTGGTATTGAACCCTGGGGCAACCTCAATTAATTAGAATGTGTAAAGTTAAAGGTTTCTATGGATCAAACTGTCAGTGAAGCTGTGTGTCATGATACCTGATGTTCACATTACCTTTAAACGTAGGTTTAAATGCTTGCGACACTTTGAAACGCGTTTGGCCTGCAGGAACATGTTTGTTTCCATATTACTGGGCTTTTAAAATTGTTTTTTATGATTTTTTATAATGAGTTTTTTTATGTTATTTATACAATTAGCCTTTGAAATCAAATTTGCCTGGCAGAAGGTTCCGAAGTGGCCAAGAAACCTGAAATTTATGGCCCAGCATTTCACATCTGATCTGGCTGTTATTGTGTTGCTGTGACGCTGCAGGGCCCCTGAAAAATTCTCCTTATTTACCTGTCACCCTATGCCTGTGACGCTGCAGATCACAGTGCCATTTTAATGTTGACGCTTATTGAGACAAAATGGGACAACAACATGCTTCCTAATTTACAAACAGCGAGTGGGTGGAATCAAGCCACAGGACCTGCTCCAGGATAACTTCTTGTTGTCACATTTACATGAATCATTTTAAAAGCTGTTGTATTACAATAATCTCCTGTGTTTGAACAAAACAGCCGGTCAAGAATGGAAAGTATCCTGTTGAGATTATTGAGTTTAAGGTTAAAACCACACAGACTTTAATGGACTGTTTTATTAATACAAATACTTTCAAATCCGTTTCAATCTAGATTGCTGCACCTAGTTGCACCTACTGTCCTCATAGTGATGAGTGTTTTCCCTCCTTGTCAGTGAGAATGTTGGTATAGAAAACACTGCAAATTTTACACATTTGATTCCTATGATGCAGTATATTGTTCTAGGTTGAAATTATGATTTTAAATCAAAACTCACAAAGCTGTACTTTGATGCCATTCAAGCGTTAATCTTCAGTATGTATTCACAAGGCAGTAACCTGTTGTATTGATCCAAGGGGGAAATTTTTGAGAAATAATACAACTGACCCCGATGTGATTCGAACACACAACCTTCTGATCTGGAGTCAGACGCGCTACCGTTGCGCCACGAGGCCACATACCATCTAGCCCCCAATGGAGATACCTGCGACCCACACCATGATGAGCATCTCGGTCCAGCTGAAGCGCGTGGTCTTCACCCTGAAGATCTGCGTGGGGTAGTCGGTGACAGTGACGTTGGGCGGCGTGCTGATTCCCTCGAAGCGGTCGGAGGCGTTGAACACCAGCAGGCACAGGAAGATGATGAAGGAGGCTGCATGGGCCACGAATTTCATGAAGGGGCTGCGGAGGATGTTGCCCAGCTAGGTGGGGAGGGATACGGACATGGACCGGTGTGAGAGGAGCTTCTCTGTGCTCTGTGTGCCCTTACGATTGGTATAATTGGTAGTAGTAAGACTGATGGCCAAACTGTAGACATCCCACCTCAGGCAAACTGATTATAGGGAGGCGGATGATGGACAACCAGGAGTTCGGGGGTGCTTGTTGGGCTTTAGAGCAGTGGCGACTGCTCTAAGACTACAAGGGAAGATCCATTTCCTCTAATATGTCAGAAAAAAAATGCTCATATATGCACTGTTGTAGTTATATCGGTTTTAATAAAAGTGCACTAGAACGCGTTCAACTTCACGATGAGCTCGTTCAGGATCAGCTATGTATTGTAGATTGTTTGACGTGATTTTCTTCTCATACATTTCCGTGCAGAAATACTGCAGAAAAGCTGGACGGTTATTGGATAAATGCACCAAAATCATCACTTCCAGGGAGGCTCAGCGTCTCTGGGAGTGAATGGAGCAGTGGGCGGGCCAGGAAGCTGCGCTGCTGCATGATGATTGGAGGAGCTGTCTAAAGGGTCAACTCCTTTTTGATTGACAGCATGTTTTAAGTATACACCAGCACTACAGAGATTTGAGTTCAGTCGCATGCGGATTTGTAGGTGAAGTCGTAAGATAAACTGCTGCACTCTGTGTTGTTTGCTGGTGATATAAGCCATTTTTGCTTGCACAAATCATTCTTTAAATAAAAAAAAACAATATTATAGCTTTCTTGACTTTGTTCCTTGTTTCAGCACTGTAAAGTTAGTTCATTCATATAATTAAAGTAGCTCGTGGAAGGGGAAACTAGCCAGCTAGCAAGCTGTGCATAATGGCAGATGGTGCTAATATCATTGACCTGCTTTTGGCAAAGCCATTTAATAGTCTTCCTTAGAACAAGAACAGGAAAGGTGGGATGTCTGAAACTGTGTGACCAATGAACAGGCAGTGTTTGGAGGGGGAAAACGGGGGTTGGGCTGTCTTACCCTGCTACACGGCGCAAACCAATAGCCGACAGCAAGTAGGGGTAGCCCCAGGGCCACGACGAGGACCACCAGGCACTTGATGGCAATGGCCTGCTCCCGTAAACCAGCCAGGTTCTCGTACCAAATGGACAGCAGCTGCTGCTGGCAGTTGGGGTGTGCCACAAACTGTGGGGGAGGGGGGGGCAGCAGGTATCCATCACTCATGTGTACTTCACAAAGGCCTCTATGCAAGGAGGGGTGACATGCCACTGTGTGAAAAGGTCTAACGGCACCGTACAGTTGGTCAGCCATGTGGCTTCAGCACAGAACCATCGTGGGGAATCGAATTAATTCATCCCAAAGAACCATGAACAATGACAGTGTCTTAATGTGCTTTTGTAATGGATTTAGACATGGTGAGCCAGATAAAGTCTTTCTCAATCAAAGCCACTGATAAAATTGAGAGTCAGGTCTGCCAATCAGGTTTATTAACATGATATTAAGATCTCAAACCTGGAACTGAGTTAAGGGTGTTATCAGGGATGCACGTAACTGGTAGGCAAGTACCCATTCAACTTTAAAAGCGATACGCGCGACAATCGATTGCTGTAACAGCGCAAACGTGTACTTATGTTCTGCGTATTTGCGCTGATATGACAAGAATTTATCGTGCATTTTAACTTTTGTACGTCATTTGCAGTGTAAAGGTTAAAATGCGCGGTAATTTCTCGTCATAGCAGCGCAAATGCACATAAAATACGTACGCATTTACGCTGTTACAACAATCGATCGTCGCGCGTATCACTTTTAAAGGTGAATGCGCACTTGCCTACCAGTTATGCGCATCCCTGGGTATAATTATCCAAGGAGTTAATAGTTAAATAAGTCCATTCTCCCATGTACAGGCGATCTAAAAGCGAACAGAGCATAGCGTCCAGCGGAAAGGCCAGCAATCGGTAAACAGTCGGATGGCTGCAGAACTTCTGAAAGATGACTCTAGTTTACTAGTCCAAAGGATATCAGCTTGAAGTCTGTCGTTTGAAGCGTATCCTGTGATCCCGCCGCCAAATATGGAGATTAAAGACTGACACTCTCACTGGGGAGAGCGTGCTGTCAGCCATCGCAGCCGAGAGATGAAATTAACTGCTACTGCTGTTCTTCGTTAGCGTCTCTGTCGTTATGCCTTAATGCCTAAGGGGTCGCCTACACATTTGGCAAGCCTGCACACGGTCAGCAGGTCAGTTTAATCGAAATGCCCAAGTTGTCTCCAGTTCTTCCTGTACGTAAGCCAGCTTCCAGCCTTAATATCTGTATGGCCAGAGGCTTAAAACGTGGAGCTTGAACGGTCACATTTGTAACTGGCTTGTCGACTGCCTTAAAGGGCCATCCTCTGTCAAAGGACTATATTTCTGAGACTTCACTCTCTGCTGCAATTTCTACAGCATGTAGCACCTAAGAAATCACACTGTTATTGATTTATTGCTGTCAGGTGTCACTCCGTGGCCTAGAGGGATCATATATTAAAATACCTACAATATGACAGTAAAATTTGCAATTGGTATTTTAGGGGCCCAATATGATATGCTTTCATTGGGACCTAAAATCTCGAGCGGTGCCCCTGTGGGTTGGCGAAAATGATTACTTGGCAAAAGTTACTTGGTGAATTCTCTGCTTGGAAAAATTTACCATGGGGGACCCCGAAGTCCAGGCCTGATTTTTAATCTCAGTCTGAGGCTGAAAGGCATCAATACACAAACGTAAGAGGAGGAACAAGCAGGCATCATGACTGATGATGTAGAGGTTGGGGATATAAACAGGACCATCACTAACCTTCTTGACCTCATACTTTATGGCCAGCTTGACACGGCTCAGGAGGGCTCGGTGTGTCTGCCCCTCCTCCAGCTCCGCGCTCACATCTCCGTTCAGGATGGCTTCAACCTCCTCCGTATCCCGGCACAAGTCCAGTACCCCCACCACAAAGTCCTTGCACTGCATGGACAGCTTGCGGTAGTCATTCTGTGCAAGGGTGCAGACAGGGCTTCTTAGGGCCTGTAAAACTGACCGTCTGGATGCCTTTGCATATGTGAATATCCACCAGCAAAGTCCCTTTACATGGCTTCTGAATTGCTTAGTTTTTTGTGTAAGTTGACAGTTTATGGGTGGTTTTCAACATATACAGAGACTAACATTCTTATATTTTCCATCTTTGACCCAGGGAAACAATTGAATTATCAAATTACCAAATGTTTATGGTATTCAGTTCTTTAGAATTACAAATAATATCAGCCAGTTAGTTATCCAAACCTTTGGGTCCATTTAACATTTTCTTTGCAGTGTTATTCTTGGGTTAACTGTCAACAATAGTCAGATCTATAGCCAGCATTCATATTGAACACCTGTATCTATGAATATTATACAAGGGAAAACAGCATGTTTACCAAATAATGGCGCAAACCAGTTTCAACAAACTGGAGGACTTATTCGGAAGCAGAATGCATGCATCGATGCAATCAGCTTGTCTATTTGTCTTCCTGTTCCCGCTGAACTAATCCTATTTCGGATTAATTGTATTGATTAATCAATGTAACCAATACAGCCTCTTCCTGGCAGCTGTAGTAAGAACAGTTGGGGTAAACTCTCACGTCAAGTTCCACTAGGGGGGGCCTTTTTGTTCATTTCTTGAAAGAGGGGAATCTATTGTAGAACCAAAGATTCCCCACTGAAAATTGAGTCCGACTGCTCTTTCTAGCTTGTTATAGCACTAGTGCCCAACGTTTCTAAACGTGTCCATCAAGGAACCTCTTAATGTTGCAATAGTGGAACAGTATGTGCATTGAATGGTAAAGGTCACAAATACAGGACAAAATTACAGACACAAATAAGCCCCACACAGTAGGGCTGGTATGAGAGACGGCATGCCAGTTAAAGCTTTGAAAAACATCTTTGTACCCTACCCAATCCTTAGTTGCTTCCTTTTATTAAACAATGGGTAATGAAATGTTAATAATATATTAAGTATTTATAATAATAATTCACAAAACTGATGGGGATATTTTATGAATTATATAATGGTCCATTTAAATACATTAAATCTTTGTCTCAATCTCATATTATAATTTGTGCACATCCAGGAATGGGTAAAACATGAAGCAGTGAATCTCTGGTACCCTCTGAGATAAATGCATGCACAGCACTCCTAATGCTGTGTGGCTTAAAAACAGGCATATGTTCAGTGAAAGGCTTGCAATCACACAACATGCAAAGTAAGACAAGGACTGCAATCGCTAACAAATCATTAGCGGGTAGCACAGGAATTATGTCTGCGGCTGTGTGTCTGGAAGGTTGCTAGTTCAAGCAGCACCACTATAGAACTTATAGTGAAATATCCAAGTGTGTGAATTGGTAAAACTTCTCACTTTGGGTAAATGCAGTCCCAAAGTAACTAAATGAAAATGCGCAGAATGTGTTACATTAAGAATCCTGCCGCAGTGTTATTTTACTACACAGACTTTCGCTCTGGCTGTTATGCAGAATGTTGAGAAAACACAAAGTATATCTGCATTATTACCACCTGCGGGATAAATTCCGTATGGTAATTAAAAAACAACACACACACGCACACACAAATAGCAGTGTTACAGCTTGCAAATGGAAACGCTAACGACACAAGCTATAACAGGGTAAAATAAAAAGTGGAATTAGCCTGAGGAGGAAACCTTTAATTATCTGCAGGTATAATCTGGATATTTATTTATACTGGACCATTTAAAAGGCCTGAATCTTTGTTCCTGCTCTCAAAGCACATTTCATATGTAGCGCAACAAAGAAAAATTAAACCACCAGATCAACATTTAGAATTTCTGTGAATTCTTCTGCTTTAACCCCTGTGTTATTTTTGGGGGTCGAGGTGACCCCAGTCCATTTTCAAAATGAGGTTAAATTCTATAGATTCTAGAATTTAGAACGGAAGAAGTAAAATACACAAGGGTTAAGACCTAGGATGAGTCAAGTCAGGCGGAACGAGAATGTCTCCCATCTGCCTGTGTTACCCAAACAGTCAAAGAGGAGCTGATGGAGAAATGATGACGTGATCAGGATTTAGACTAGAGTCAGAGGACGCAATAGACCTTCGGTGCTCTTTCCTGTTCCCATAGCTGCTGTTAGAAAGCATACCTCAACTTTAACAGAAAAGCGAGGTGAAGATTAACGTCACCACCCCCCACCGGTCAATCTTATCATTAGATCCACAGCATGGGCCATCGACTGCTGCTCAAACATGCTGACCATACCCAAAATAATCTCCCATTCACTGTATTCCCAGCGTGAGCTGGGAAAGACAAGAGATGGTCCAGAAATGAGACTCGAAGTGAATTAACGCGCACAGTATTTAAACGACTGCTGGGTTGATGTTGCTGCACGGTAATCAGTCAAACCCACTGATAAATAACTGCAGCTTTGTGAAGTTTGCCTTCAATATCTGATCACAGAGTCAAGCAATTCTTATTTTTCACAAATTACTGAAGAATCTGTCTATTTTTAACAAAAAAATTACAGAAAATGTCATAGAAATGGCTGGAAAAAGATATTGCTTCTTGTTATAGGCTTTCACCAAATTAATCAAGCTGAAGCTCATTTACTTAACTTGGGGTGGGCTAAGAAATACCAGGAAAACACATAAATGTCCTTAAAATGAAACAAGCAACTTAAAATCAACAAAGGTGGATAAGAATAGATATATATGTTAAAACATCATAACACAAGCTAAAATCTGAAATATTGTTCGTGCTACTTAATATCCCCAGGCTGAGCACCGGCCAGCGAACGCAAAAGCCAGCGTCCGCTTGTAGTAATAAGGTTATTAGCAAGTGTGACGCAGAAGTCTCAATCAATGTTAACGCAGTTATGTAATCAACTGTATTTACAGCTAAGTTGATTCTCTTGTGGTTCTTTTTGTCCCGGTGGCAACAGGGGTACACATTGCACAATAGTGATTAGATACCCCGGGAGCCTGATGACAAACATCCTAACAAAGAAAGTGTGAAACAGTACTGTCCACAGAAGATGCCATACCGAGGTCACCGTAGACTGTCAGCTATGAATTAAATCAAGGGTTGAGCACCACATCAAGAGAACATTAGTAAATCTGAAGTATGCATTGATTCAGTCTGTGAACCTACCTTGAATTCCTTCTCAATGTTAGCCAACTTGGCGAGCTCGTTGCTGAGCTCCAGGGCAGTTAGGATGGGATCCTCACTGGACAGGGAGAGGTAGGCAGGGCTGGCCAGCCCCCGGTAGGCGTTGATGCGGGAGCGCGAGTGGCTGAAGGAGTCCTTGCGCTGCTTCTCGGCGCACTCGGCGCACTTGCAGAAGTAGTCGTGCGGCCGCTCGATGCGAGCCCCCTTGGTCAGCAGCATGTGCACCACCTCGTACTTCTGACAGTGGGCAGCCAGGATGACGGGCGTGATGTCGGGCGAGAAGCGTGTGCCGTCCTCGTCGTACGAGTAGAAGTCGTCGTCCTGCAGCTCGCAGGGGCTGCACGTGAGGCGTTCACCGGCGGCGAAAGACGGGTGGTTGAGAATGGTCTCTACGATCCTGATGTAGCCCTTGCTGATGGCCAGCAGTAGGGCGTCACCAATGCGAGCCAAGTTGTCGCATTTCAGCAGCAGCTCCGTCACCTCCAGGTGCTCATTGCCCACCGCCAACTGCAGTGCATTCTGGCCCATGTAGTCCACACAGTTGACGTTGAGCGCCCGCGTCTCCTCCAGCATCTTTCGCACCACGGGGATGTTGCCATACTCAGCTGCCTCCAGAAAGCGCTCCTCCCACGAGGTGAGGCTGGATCCTCGGTTGTTGAACATGAAAGCAGGACCCCGCACCGCCTGCCGCCGACCTTTCTCCCGCTTCACGGTGAGATTTCGCTGCGTAGCGGGGTCCGAACTCGTCCTAGGGGA
The DNA here is from genome assembly GCA_011763525.2 of Mormyrus iriodes. Lineage (NCBI taxonomy): Eukaryota > Metazoa > Chordata > Actinopteri > Osteoglossiformes > Mormyridae > Mormyrus > Mormyrus iriodes. The sequence continues at coordinate 267,445 of JAAGVU020000110.1, read as the reverse complement.
GCCCACAAAATTGGGTCTGAGATTACTCATTGCTATGGGCATACAGTAGTAAAATCATGTCTGTATAGGTGCCCTTATCCATTTCTACCCAATTACCTGACCTTTATTACTTCGAGTTCAAAAGTAACCTGCTATGCACTTTAGGATGCAAATATTTATATGAACCAGCTTGCCTTCAGAACTGGTTTCATACATCTATATCCATCAGCTCCTCAAAGCATTCTCTCTTTTTTTCCCATACAATAGCAGAGGTCTTCTTTCTCATCACATGTCAGCCAGGCACGCAACGAGAGATGGATGCATAGTGAGGTTGCCCTGCGGATGGCATGAACCGGCGCAGCCTTTAATCGCATTTTAATGAAACGCAACAGATGACACAACCATGCTGGAAACTGCGACAGCAGAAGGATGATTTCTGTGCCAAGTGCCCAGGTTTACACACTCAGCGAGGAGTATAGCTTTGCAATAGAGATATCAATCATACGTACGGTATCACACACACAAGGCTGTCTAGTTACTGTTCATTTCTGTTTCAAAGTACTGATATTTGGTTTCAACATCTAAACTATCATGGCCAGTTTCTTACAAGAACTATATTTTTGTTGGTCTCCTATATATTTCTACAGATTTAAGGTATCGATTAGCTAAAAACTTTAAGACATTATACACATCTACAGTGGGACTTATCTTCCCAAGTGTCTGTTTAATTAATTTATTGTATTTGCGTTATGTTGGTCATAATCCAGATATATATTCTTCCACCATCTTTGGTAAAATTAATAATGAAAAATTTCTCTGATTAAGAACAATTTACTGTCCTGGATCTAACTGGACATAGATTAAACTGGAGGCAAAGATCCAATAAATGACCTTTGACCTTATTTAATTTACTACCACATTGTCACAACTCTTATGATAATCACAAGATAATAGTGTTTAATTAACTGGATTGAAGTCAGCAGCTGAAATTCTCATGAGAAATACCAGCCAAGGAAAATCCATCAATAAAGGGAGTTTTTTGCAATCTTCCAGCATCACTGACTGTCCTCTAGGTTATCAATAAAGGAATCAAAAAGGAAGACAAGTACATGTATGTTAACGCAAAACAATTGAATGTGAATTATAAAAAAATAAACCCTGGGAATCAGACATGGCCAGCTTCAGGAAAAGCTAGTGAAGCTAGTGAATTAATTCATGAAATTCATGAGATTTAGGTGGCCAGCTTTGGATGAGTGCCCAATTGGTCAAAAAACAAAAACATGGCGATACAGAAACTCCCTGCTTAAACTGCATCACAGAGTGGGTTGAGTCCCCTAAGTTAGACTGCTAGGATTTAAACAATATATTGTCACCAATCGGATCAGGCCTGCTACTAGACTATATCAAATGGGGGGGGGGGCAATAAGAGATGTTGGTGGGTAGCATCTTTGGCTTTAGTGGGGCATGCGGAGCATTTGGTGGGGCATTGCCCCCCCCACCCCGTGCCCCTGAAGTTGATGCTGCAGGGCTGCTGATTGCTGTACTGAATAATAAAAGTTATCTGGACCAGGTCTCCTTGCAGTAGCTGCTTCTAAGTGATAAGCGAGAGCCAGAAAGACTCTGCTTGGAAAATTGCTTCCTCGTTATTCACTTTTTTCAAGGGCAACGCCATACATCATACAACGCCAGTCATATTCACGACGCTAAATCTCAAAGGGGGAATACAACAAGAATTTTGAGTTTGCTTTGAGAAACATTATGATGATTATCATTATCCCACAAATGTACTGCGGGCCCAACACACTCACTGTATGTGTTTTGAGATAGATTTAAAGGAAATTTTAGTAAAATTTTGGTTAAAACACATTTAAATTACTTATGCATATAAATACATAAATTATCTTGTTTTTACTGTTGATGTGGGGCATCCAATTATTTCACAGTCAAGGCTGGGGCATATGATACAGTTATGAGTTTTTTCTCCTCAATCTCCTAATTATACAATTAGCATGAGCATTTGCATATTTTTTCGTTGATAAAACATTCTAAATTTTACAGCTATTTGTAATATTGTAGAAGTTCTACATTTAGCTGTAGATTAATTAATCAAAGGGAATCCAATGATGCAAAAGTCAGCAAACATCTGGTCCTCTCGAGAACACGTTTAGACATCTGTATTACATGTAAAATTAAGGAATGTAGTTACCTATTGGTTCTCACTGGCCTAACCCAAGCAGGAATTGACGGGGTGCGATTTTCCCCACCGACTTTGGGTTTGCAAGTGTGGCGTTTCTCACTCCAACGTATAACTCTAAAGATGGTTAAGCGTAAGACTTTACCCGAAAGGTGAGCATGAAACAGCATTAAGACGAATTTCCGTTTGTACACACCACAAAAATATGACAGGTACAACCGGAGAGAAGTTGTCAATTATGAGCAGCGGCAGTTACGGCTCTCATTTGTAGACACCATGAAAACAAAATAAGTACAACAGGAAAGAAATAGTTAGTCAATACTACGTAACGGCAATGTAGGGCGCTCATTTTTACACACGCTAAAACATGGACAAAACAAAAGGAGAGAAACAGTCGATACTAAGCAGCGGCAGTTAGGGCGCTCATTTTTGCACACCCTGAAAACGTAGCAGACACTTCAGGAGCCAACTGGCGTGCAAATGAACAGAGGGAGTGAAGCTGGAAGCAGACGCCACAGTGATGCACAGCAAATATAGGCTAGCTGCCCCAAGCAATCACAGTGCCCAGCTTCAGCGGTCCACATGTCAAATATACACATACGCCTACAATTTGCCCATCCAGCACGCTCTTTTCCCCAACGATCACTGGGTATATCTATGGCATTTGGAATCAAACAGCGGATAAATCACTTTGATACTTATTACATACTTGAGAGCCCACCCTCTTTGGAAGGCAGCCCCATATCCCCCAAAATAATGGCAATATTATTCTGACAAAGGCAAGCTAACATAGGCATACTTCACATGCACGTGAATAATAGTGTGCTGAGTCTTGCAATCACTTTCTTTTATTTAAGTTAAAGGTAAGTTACAGGACAATGTGTTTGTGCAGCGTTTTTTTTAAATGTTGATTCCAAACTCATATGAACATGAAATGTAACATTCATAATAATCTGCATTCAGGTGATGGATACTTATCCAATTGGTTAATTAATATTCTTTCAGGGCGTTAGATATGTCACACACAGCAACATCCAATTAGAACCGAAATAATTTCCGATTCATAAATTTATACGTGCAGGTGTGAAATTTACGTGAGCAGTTCACATTGTTGTTAATAAGGATCGAGTATATATCTGCATGGATTTAATGAGATCGTGTTAAACGAGTTAAACTTGTTCACGTAAATATGTCTTTTTTACTTTGAGCTAATTCAGGCACGTAATGTCGGATATGCTGACAAAAAGTATACTTGCGTTTCCCTTTGTTAAAAGACCTGCGGATGTATCTTCGTCGTCCCCTAAATTTTCATTGTCACCTCGCTAATCATACACGCGGAAAATCTGCTTATTTCACTGAGTTACGTTTAAGTTACATTTATACGTTACAATTTAAAAATAATATGTTAATATAATGAAAGAAAATGAGAAAACATTTACAAGAAGTATATCTGCCTTTAATATTAAATAAAACAGAATTACATTAATTTTGTTTCCAAAAAAATCAATAAATAAATAACCACTCGGTGGCGCTAAAAGCCAAGATAAAGCCATTAACACTTAATTTCTTATCATTGCACCTGCGGATTTACATTTCCGCGTTTCATTTTCAGAATGTTTATATAATGATCTGTATTGCTTTTCCCGTTAACTAATATTATATGTTTTAAACTATATCTCAGAAATTAAAATGAACTTTTGGAAATGTTACTATTAAGAAAGTTGTTTTATGAAAAATAATTAAACGCAGTTTTTCCCACGTGTTTGCGAGTATTATTCAATACTTACATATTATATTGATAGTATCCCGAGGACTCTCGTACCGTTTTCACTGACTTCATGTAACGTGCATCCACTGCCCTGTTTTCCTCTTTGCGCATTTGCTCATTCTCTTGCTCGGAAAAAGACACGCACTTATGGTATTTATTGCCTTCCACTGACATGCAGGCGGTCTCTTTCCTGTCGCAAGCGGGTGTTAAATCCTTGCAGAGGCAGAGGGGAGTAGCTGAGCGTCTTCTCGGCGGGTTGCCCTCGCGCCCTAGAGTGCATGCAGCAAAGCGTTCGGTACTTTGTTCACGTGATCTGCAGGGGGACGCAGCATCCAGCCCTGTCTGTACTCCCTGTAGCGTGAGACTAAAAAAGCATCATCCCCAAACAGCCAGTCCGGGTCGATTTTGACCAAAGACATACAGTTATAAGTTATCAATGCATCATAAATTAGATCAGGGCCAAAGCTATTTAAAACGGAAGGCTATGACAGGAGTTTAACCATAATGTGTCATAAAATCAGTGGATTACACGCTTCAAAATACACCATATCCCAGGACTTTGTTGTTAATCAGGTCCTCAGAAGTACTATTTTATCTGTAGCGATTTGCATGTTCTCTGGATGAAGGTGTTCTAAATGAAAACTGTAAGTACAATCCCCACTGCATCTAATCTGTATGAAAAAATAGTAAAGTACCTTTTTGATTCCTGCAGTACAGGGTTGTGGGCACCTGGATTCCATCCCAGGTTGAACAAAGCAGGAGTAACAGCTGGAAAGGATGCTGGTGAAACATAAGACCCACACCGATGGTGAAGGTGAGAATTTGATATTGGGTGCACACAACTTAATAATTTAGAGGCAAAGGTCTATTTATAGGGGGACAAATGAAACCAAATTAAAGACTGGGGGGCACACATCCCCCTCTGCACTATACCTTTGATACACACTATAGGATATTCAGAGAGACCAACTTACCTAATTCTGTAATGAAAGCCACTTGACAAAGGAGTATCAAAGACCTAGACACATAGATTATGTAGTGATGGAATTCAAACCTCTAACCTGGAGGTGAAAGACAGTAATATTACTCTCTCAGTCACCATTCCACCCTACTTCTGAATTACATTTAGATACAAACTAGTGGCCTAAGTATTATGGATAACTGGATTGAACTTCATTCAACTGTTGCTCCAGTTACTTATTTAACCATCCAGTGTATGATATTCTTAACATCCTTTGATTGCTTATCAACATTACTGCCAATATTTGTATTGTGATTTTTAAAGTGTAATGACAAAAATGCTAGGTGTTTCCACAATTTTGGCCACTGATGTATAGGTTTGTCTTGAGTCTGTAGCAATAGTGGACCTGAAAATCATATTATGTTTTAAAAATTTATATTTAAAACTGCCCTTATGGATAGTTTGTAGGCTATGAAAAATTAAGACAAAAGCTCCCCAGTTCTTACCTAACAACAATATTTTAAAAGACATATTGCCTGTCTGATGCTTACATAAGTAGGGTGCTCAGATGAATTATAATTGTTCTGTTTGCTTGGGAAACTCATTTATACAAATAAGTTCCCTGGACTTCAATCAGTTGAATGTACAACATTCGAAATCCCTAAGAAATAGGGGTGAGATCTGGTTGGCCGTGTGGCCTAAAGAATAAGGTGTCTGACTTTGGATTAAAAGACCAAGGGTTTGAGTCCCTTTGTGGTTGGTTTTGGAGTGGTGTGTGGCTCAGCTACATGTAAAGGTAGTAGAAACCAAGATAAAAATCATCCTATATACTTTACATTAATAAATAATAATATATTCTTCATGTATGTAGTGTATCTCTCAGCTAAAGGACCATTTTCAACATGAAGAATACCACAATATACTCACGACTGGACTATTATCTGTTGGCTACCTGCACAAAAGCTATCCATTATCAATTTTCCACCAATGAGCTTTCAAGGTTTTGAGCATATTGCCCTTGAACTAGCTTTTCCTTTTGTGGTTTCAAGATATCTTAAAAAGAATTGGACAGTTGTTTAATTATTCCGCTGCCACTTCATGATATTATTCTCTGTGATATAGATCTTTACTCCAGGGAAAATGGGGAAAGTGACTAAAAAGAACTCTTTCAAGGGAATGACTCACCCATAAACTTCTAGATTATACTTTCTGAATGCTGATGACTTTTTAATTTTTGGGTATTTCTAATTTGTAACACTGACATTGTATACAGCAGTGCGATGGGAGCAATAATAATTCAAAGCTTGCTCAATGAGTGCAAGGGGTTTTTGCTGCTGTTGGGGACTAAACAATTTTATCTGCACAGAGCAATTTAAGCATGCTATATTCTACATTAATATTTCGTGCATTGAAATACTGTCTCTTTGCAAAGATTGTTCTATGTAGTGCCTATCAATCACCTGGTGGTACACAGTCAGCCATTTCATGGCCATTTTTCTTCAGGCAGGTGATTCATCTGTGGGGGCCTGTTACACCAACTACACTTAGGAGTGAACTTGTAAGTTACCTGGGGGGGTCGATTATAGACTGCTGCACAAAGACAAACAATTTGGAAGTAAACATTGTCAGTGTACGGTTAAATAAGGGTCTACTTTATTCACAAAAGCTTATTTTCCATCCATCCATCCATGCATACATACATTCTCCATCACTTATCTGGGTCCAGGTCATGGAGGCAGAAAATTACCTGACCTCCCTCTCCCCAGCCACCTCCTCCAGGGGGATACTGAGGTGCTCCCAGGCCAGACGAGAGATATAGGCTGTGCCTGAATTCAGGGACCGGATCCTTCGAATGAATGAATGAATGAATGAATGAATGAATGTTACATTTATATAGTGCTTTTCAAGACACCCAAAGTGCTTTTTTACAGAGCCAATGGGAAGCCACTTCAACCACCACCACTGTGTAGCACCCATCTGGATGATGCGACAGCAGCCATTCTGCGCCAGTACGCTCACCACACAGCAGCTAAGGTGGTGAAGGGGCAGGAGAGAATCCACCAATTTTTTTTTTTGATATAGGGGATGATTAGGAGGCCAGATTTGAAAGGGCCACAATGGGCAATATTAGCCAGGACATCTACCCCTACTCAAAGTCTATGTAGCCTTTGTAGGATGTGTCCTTCGAAGGTCTGTGCAATGAATATTGGGATATATTGGGCTGCGAAGGATCCAATGGGTGGATCCTTTGCAACTCAGCAAAAGAAGGATGCACTTCCAGACCGCATTTGAAGGAGCCTTCAAAATGGGATGGCTTTGTCGCATCGCTGAATTCGGCCTTCAAATGCAGCCTTAGAAAGATGCAACACCTGAATTCGGACACAGCCATAATCTCTCCAGTGTGTCCCAGGTCTACCCCAGGGACTTCTCCCAGTTAGATATGCTAAAAGCACCTCACCCAGGAGGCATCCTAATCAGATATCTGAACCACTGGTACCTCAGCTGGCTCCTTTCCATTCAGAGGCGCAGTGGCTCTACTCTGAGCTCCTCCTAAATGTTCAAGCTCATCTAAGGCCGACCCCAGATACCCTGCAAAGGAAGTTCATTTCTGCTGCCTGTATCCACAATCTCATCCTTTTGGTCACTACCAAAGCTTATTTTATTCTTTATAACATATAATTGTTCTCAAGATAAGAAATGGTAAATGAAAATGAGTTTGGTCCATATTCTAAACCTTTCTCTATAGGCAAAAGTGTCTAAAAAGTCAAGATAGAAAAAAATCAGATCTTTTAGTTATTACCTTTAACTTCTGCATGCCAGTTTTTACTTCTCTGAATTATGCATGGATTCTTAAGGTTTTCTTAGACTGCTTATCTATATAAAGCAGTTCTTGTGATCAAATTGATCTCTGTATGACCAGCATATTCCACTGAAGCCGGCCTCATGTTTAGTAGAAAAATAAAGTGATTTGAAACTCGTAAACACTGATCCATCTCTGCCTATTTTCTGTATTTCACATTACTCCATGATATCCGTAGGATTTTTAGTGCCGTGCATATAAAAATCATAGTCCAGCAGAATTACTCAGTTATTTTCAATCATGCCTTACTGTGCAAGAAATTGAAGAACCATTGCTTTTGTATTGCACATATAATATAATCATTAGATTATATTATTCATTTTTTTGCAATACACATTCAATCTCTCACACAGACATTTAGCATCTATTAACTTGCATCCTGCATAAGACAATAACAGCTTTCCCTCATACATTTTTCATTAATTTAACTATTAAGTTCAATGTTGTCTGGTAGATAATCATCAAAATACTTTTTTGCCAATACATTGCTATAGGTTATTATGTAATGTTTGTTCTTTTCTAGTCAGTGTTAGTGTTCTTTTGAATTTTCCAAATTTTATATAATTATTTAATAGTTTAACGGTTAAGGAAATGTCATATTGTGGCAAAATGACAATTTGAAACATTTTCTCATTCCTTTTATTGATATTGATAAATATTAGGCAGAAATCTGTGCATAAGTGAGTGTGTGCCCTGTAGTGGACTGGTATTCTGAGTAGGGTGGTCCCCTACCATGTCCCCAGGCCATCCTCCTAAGCTGCAGACTGACATCACAACCCTGTGCTTGATAAGCATTCATAAGTAGATGAATGGATTATAAGCTGACAGAAGTTAAATGACACCGGGGACCGATGGAACTTAAGTTAACCTTAAGGAAAAATAGAAAATCAGTGAGAAAATAATAGGAAATACTTTATGAGAAGAAATAAAAATTAATGGGGTACTTAAAGATAGGGTTTGTAAATCAGCTGTATTGTAATGGGATCAATAGGGATATATGTTTTATTTAGGTCTACACACTTGACCATTCAAACACAATTGATCAGGACTCGAGGTGCAGACGTGTACTACTTCTCGATCCAACTCTTTTATTTAAAGCAATGTAAAGGGATAGCCAACATGGATTTAGGAGAGGTAGATCCTGTTTAACTAATTTACTGGAGTTCTTTGAGGAAGCTACAAA
>JAAGVU020000110.1:218987-258400 GCA_011763525.2 Mormyrus iriodes | reverse complement strand
ATTAGTTAAGTTCTCCCCAAACGAGCTTGATGGGCCGAATGGCCTCCTCTCGTTTGTACATTTCTTATGTTCTTATGGTTACAACGTATACCTGCTCCCTTGGAGTCTAGCCCAAGACCCTTGCCTGTGAACCTGCCCCTTTCACCCAAACGATTGAAAGTGTCTGCCTTCTGAAGTTCTGAGTGCCCTTTTCCGATCACCAATGATCCTGCTAAATCTATCCCTCAGTTACCCGACCTCCGGTCAAACACTTGATGAGTATTTTACAAAGCAGAATTTCTTAGTTAGCTGGGTTAATTTAAGCTAGAAATCATGATTGTCGAACAGGAATGCTCCTTACCTAAATGTTTACTGCACAATCATGACTTCTAGCTTAAGTTAACCCAGCTGAGAAATCCTGCTTTGTGGAACACCCCCATTGCCCCTGAAAAGTTTGTGCACAGCCCTACTTAACGTGGGCATCTGTCTTAGGCAGGGCTCTTCAAATCTGGCCCTTGATTCCAAATCCAGGCCTTCTTTTCGGTTCTTCCTGCTCTCCGAATGGCCGTTTGTAGTTTAATAATTATTGATTCTGATTGGGCAAAGAGGCTTCACACCTGGCTCACAGGTAAATGAAGGCTGGAAAATCAGCAGTGCTCGGCCCTTGAGGACCTTGATTTGTATAGCCCTGGTCTAAGGGCATTTCAAACTTAACTTTGAATTTTCTCAAAGCATTTTTGTGCTGGCAGTCTGTGAAGCCGAGATTAAAGGGAATGTTTGACGAAGTACTAGCAGCGAGGCCGCCTCCCGTAGTAGACTGCCCTTTGAATGGAAATGACATCTGCAGAGTTATTATCGGGTGAAAGCCCCATGACTTGTTTTGCCAGAATTATCATTAAGAAAGAGGGGATAGCTGTCAACTACTGTACGAGAGAGGGATGCGTATCTTGATTCGATTCTCTGTGTCAATCTCCACTACGAATAAAACGAATTTAAATACGAAACTGAACAAAACCTTCTATAGAGGCAGATAATACACATTAATAATAATAGACATTGAGTTATACTTACCACAACAAAAATAGATGGACAGCTAAAAAATGGAACCGGAATAAAGTGCCACATTAATCTTACGGTTAATAACTGCAGTACTGTACACAGTGTCACACACACAACGCGTCGAGGTGTATTTCTCCAAATACGACCTTCCTAAAATACAAACTATATGAACACAGTACTTATAACAGACTAAACAACCCCTTGGGGACAAATACAGTGATTTGAATTTAACTAAATAAATATAAAATTACACTGAAATTTACGTGGTAGTGACAGCTGATAAGTTTAATACTTGGTCACGTGAATACTACAATTCACAACTCTAAACAAAATTTAATCTAAAAACTAAAAACATGTCCTTTTCTGTTACTTTCGGCAAAAGTATACGAAGAACCAGCTACCAAATGTTTTCTAACAAATATATAAAATTCACAAAGGGAAAACTATCTACAGTTAGTTGGCAATACTAACTTCCTCGTCTGTCACGGATAGCTCCTACAGTTTCAGACAGCTCATGCTGCGCTTCTCGACGCTCGAGCCAAATGTTTTCTTTGAGAACACAGCAATGACGTGTGATTGGCTACAGGAAAAAGTTTCAATTTTTTTCATTGGCTGTAGCCGAAGTCGATGTCATTCGTTGATATTGTTTCGACAGGCCGGTCACCGATTGGTCGTTTCGCCGAACCCTTGCGTTTTCCGATTGGTCCGATGCCAATCGGCGCAGCAACTTGCCATTAGACCGGAGAAGTGTAAATAGTAAACGTACTCGGTAGCGACGTTTTGCTGTTTTGGGGGATTTAAATGTTTCCTGCTTGAGTGACAAAGGGGCAGCCCCCCGGGACTTCTTCTGGGGGATGATGAGACAGAATAACTTCATTTATACGAGGAGGTAAGTTTCATACACGCTTATGGTCGGTGTACCGGCGATGTGGCTCTGACGGTTGGGAGCGAAGCGAACAGCCCGGGGTGCGGCCTTCGTTTGGGTAACTTTTACCACCGTCCGGCTGATCGTTGCTTTGCTCAGCCACTTGTATGCCGGTGAGCGATTATTCTGGCGCTTCGGTAAAGACAGCGGTGCTCATTCCAGGAAGTGTTCAGTGTGTCCCCCTCCCAACTAACTCAGAAGCTTTACTGAACACTGAGAGCAACTGTAATGCTGGATTAGCTGTCACCGTCCAATTACGATAAGCACAACACGATAACTAATTGATTATTGCAGAACGTAAACTTCACGGTCTTGGTATTTTTGTCATTTGAACATGTCAAATGTATGCTTGTGTGCGGTTTAGTGATATTTGTAAGTGGGATTGACCTACCACCACCTTATCTCAGCGTTCTGCCCTGACATTCAGCCCGGCTCTGCTATCAACCGGGCTGCATTTAAAATCTAATTTTCCCGATCTTAGTTAAGGTTGCTTTCACTTTAAACTGGATGTCTGTTTAATGATATTGCATTTTTTCTATTATAGTAGTAATATTTTAGTGAGTTATAAACTTCCAGAAGCTAAATGCAATGTCACACATTGTAGTGTCACAGTTGTTTGGTGACACTCTTTACATGTTTAGCCTCTCTCTAGGATGCCCTCTCCCAGCAATAGTAAGTGCTTACTACTAACATTTATTTGTCCCTAGCGAATTTTTTTTCTGCAATATGTAATTGTATGTGTCTGTACTTGTGAGGAAGGCATATTTTATTATCTATCTATCTATCTATCTGAGGTTTTTATATGCCATCCCTTCATATTCATCACCTTAAAACACCCTGATAGATGAATTTAGTGATGTGTTCATACATGTTATTCAGTTCCTCTTATTTGGCTGGGTGTCTGCACATTAATATACGCCTGTGTGTTTTTTTTCCCCTCTCCTCAAACAGTACTTTCTCTCCTCTGTTGCATAACTTTATGCAAAACTTGAATTTGTGTTTCCGGGAAATGGTAAAATAGAAACTCTGTAGGTGTTAAATTTCTGTATCACGGCTGAAGAGTCACGTGCCTTTATATATATGTACCTTAGCTTATCCTATAATGAGACAAGTTCGGACAGATGAATGCCACAGTGAGCTACATTAACCTTGCAGTTGACTGTCTGAAGGACATGTTAACGCTTTGTATAAGCAGAGGAATGGGGGGGGGGAGCATAAAGTTTAAGGACAAGCTTAAAACCAAAAGCTGCCTGGTAAAACTCCCTTGAGGATGCCTGATTTATTAAATTTTTTAAAAATCCTTGACTAAGGTGTTTAAATACTTCATTCGAATACCAAGACAAGACTTATTTCTTATGTGTTTGATAAGAACTTTCTGCTATACTTTTGAATTTTCTGTATACACTTTTCTTTTTAATGCAAGATACACCCTATGCACATTCTCTGGACTATCAGTTCAGCACCTTTTCCTGTTGTCTGAGAAAATTGGTGATCAAGGGTGAAATGTGTGCAGTGACGCACAAAGTCTGCATATACCCAGCTGGGGCTAGATTTGAATCAACGTTCCTGGAAGTTCCTGGAATGTGTAGAGCCACCTTTTGAGCCACCAGGCCACATGACAACAATAACAGCAAGTCCCTAGAAAGAATGCTGCTTGGCTGGTGCCTGTAACTGCTTTCAAGCTTTGTCATGGCCAAATTATTTAAGGTAGTACATGGGTAATACAGGCAGTTTTGGAAGTATATGTCATTTGTCATCTCTTATTATATTACCAATCATTTTCTGTAGGTTTTCATTTTATGTTGGTCATTGAAAGGCCATTAATGTTGCATGTGTGATTTTGGGGATGCTGGGAATGGATGAGTTCAGAGAGGGAAATAACTAGCAGCTGAAACTCAGGTTATATGATTTGTCCTTTTGGTAATTCTTCTCTTAAGAGACGGAGGTAATGAATCAAAGCTTTATCTTAAAGTTTTGCTGAAGCAATGGACCATTATTTGACTAAATAGACTGCTGGTTGTGAAATAGCTTTGTGTATAACTGGGTGAATCGCCATTTAAAGTGTCTCTGTTAAACAGTTGTTGCTGTTGAAAGGCTGCCTGCTAAGTGATTATTTATACCCGTTACTGCTGTGCTCTTAAAATGAAGTGGAGCTAAATGGGATGTCTCTGATCACTAACCTTGCCTTTTTGTCTAGTTTAATTGATGACAGTCTTTATTAAGTGCGGTGTTTGTACTGAAATATGGATATTGTCAGTGTGTTTCCATACATTTTACAGTTGCTTCTCCTGGTTTGGGTTACAAGGGACGCCCAGAACCTCAGGAAATAAGCAGGGGAGGAGGTGTCTCATCAAAAATGCTGCACGTTGATCTACTGTATACTTACTATCTCTTCTTTTTTGTAAGATTTTAGACTTCTGCTTCTTCTGTTTATGAGTTATAATTTCATTGGTATCTGTAACCTTTTCTTGTCCTTTAGTTAACTTCCCATTCTGAATATATATAGTTCTAACAATCAGCTGCTGATATGGAGGTATGCTGCAATATTTAAATTGACTTTCATAGAAATTAAGCAGAACTGTGGTGCTATAAACCAAGTAAATCTATTTGACTGCATGCAGTCTCTTAGCTTTGACAATTAATATACTGTATTCTGAATGAACATCACCATTGTGAAAGCTTTTGCCCTGTCTATCCCCTACTTCATACATCCGTGATGGACTTTTAAACTGGGTCGCAACCATGTAATGAGAGCATTTAGATGTGGTTTATAGCCTGAAGCTGTTGAGACAGATGGTGGAAAGAGCAGTTCTGCCTCTAACTGGGCAGCTACTATATAATAAGTCTCCCAAAGCCTCCTTCTAACCCATTAACCTATATAACCCAGTCTAAGGCCTTGGCTTACTGATGGCATAACGCAGCCTCTCCAAATGTATAGGTCCCTAAGTTGAAGGTCAGCTGGCTGTAACAGATCAAACACAATTGTTTTGCTTTTTCAAGACTAACTTTATTGTATTCAGGTCAGTGTGTGGCTCAGCGGGTTAGGATGCCGTACTTGTGATCGAAAGGTCACTAGTTCAAATCCCAGGGTCAGCAGAGTGATGTCATTGTTGGAACCTTGAGCAAGGTTCTTAACCCTTAAGTGAAAGTCACATACACTTAACCTCAGATACTGTTTGGCTAATGTGTGCAATTACTTCCAGTTTGAATGGAGTAACCCGTCAGTATAAACTGAGATGCTGGTGTCTGAACAGTACAAGCTTTTGCTGATGTCTGTGTGTGTTTCTCTCCTCTGCGATGAAGGGGAAAATCTGTCACTTTTCACACTTGTTCACTTGCCAGCTTGGATGTACTTGATCTGTCTGTAACATACACAGTTTTCTGTATGCAACTCTGCATGTTGGACCAAAGGTTAGGCACAAGTCAGAGATTTAAAAGAAAAGGATTTCAAAATGCTCAGTAACTAAATACAGTTTCAGTTTTCCGCCCAGTACTGACCTTTTTTGTACTTTTGACTTCTTCTTTCTATGTCCTTTGGAAAGTAGAACTGTATGGCTGCTTAACTGCACCAGTCCAACACACAGTAGTCTGTGGACCTTTGTTAGTGCACCATTTCATTCTGAGATTTATGACTTGGTCAATGCTATCTTATTTACTGAAGGAAGGGCATTGATGTTAAAATAATCACACTGCAGCCTTCACAATTCAGACTTTGAGGAGTAAAAGACTGTAAATAGACTTTCAGTTGTGTTTAGGTTGTTTTATTTAAACATTGTGACTGGTTTTGGTAATTTTGCAATCTATACCATATAAACTATATCTTGTGCCATTGAATTGTGGTTCCGACAACATTTGACTTTATTTGGATAAATTGGGGAAGAAATAATTGTAGATGTGTACAAATAGTTATGCCGGAGTTTTAGGGGATGAGACCAAGGATTCTGCCTTATTGATAAAAGGGAGATACATCAGCCTGCAAGGCCACTGGGTCACAATGTTTTCGTAGAAACCGTAAATCTGGTTTGTGCTTGATGTGCATGGATCACAATTTAAAAAGCGACAGCTGGCATTGTCACAGTTCCTTGTCTTGGGAGCTAGTCAGGCTTGCACGGACCTTGTGTTCAGTACCGAAGTCTGAGGAAGTGAATGTTGTCCTTGCAGGTGCTGGCACTCTGCATTGACCAGCATGCAACTTCTGTTTTTAGGTTTTGCCCTCCTGTTTCAGTGGGTCAATTTTTAGAAGCCTATTGAAATAGTAGAACTAATAGGAAGATCTAGTTGTACTTCTCAAAGTGAAGTGCAGAGTATCTAGCAGTGTCAGAAAAAGGAGTCAGTTTCTAGTATGATGTTCCATTTCTACATTATATGAACGTTGCATATTGTCATGGAAATAATTGTGGTCATTTCGTTGTTGCTGCATGCATGAATGTGTTGTGCAAATAGTGCCCTTATTTGGTTAGAAGGAAGCCTGTGAAATTGCCTGCATTTTTAGTAGCCCAAGATCTCCCCTTTATACCAAAACAATTTAATACTGATTCAAAGCACTGCTTGCTCAAATGTAAATATGAAGAAATGAGTTTTTGGTAATTTCATAGATCGATAGATGACCGATTTTTATTACTTGATGGGTGTCAAATTTTAGAGGGTTTTTGGGTGAATGTATGAAAGAGCGTTTAGACAGTTTTTTTTGTGTTAAGAAGTGCTGAAGATCAGTGCTAAATTTATGGCTAGTAAATGGCTTCCATTATTACCAGCTCATTGTAAATGTGTAATCACACCATCTGCCAAAAGCTTCCCTACTTTAAAAACTGCATTTACCTTGTAAAAATACTGGAAAAAACTATTAGCTTTGATTATAATATAAACGTAAAACGCACATGATGCACAAAGCATCTCTTCGCTTGGTTACTAGAGAAGCTGCGTGTGTGAAAGTGAAGCTACGATATCTGATGCCAAATGTTCAGGGAAGCTATAGTTACTGAAGGCTGATCTAGATGCTCGTTAACTCTCGTTATTCCGTCAACTGGCAACACCTAACATCGATTCAATGAGTCCAGAAGGCTCTGGACGGTTTTGCCTGAAGTGGGGCTCTAAGACAAATCATCACGTATGAGGTGAGCAGTGGTTGTCCAACAAAAAGAGAGTGACTGGGTATGCCCTGTAATTATGTGAGCACACAATGCATTTATTTATCAGATGCAAAGCGACATACATTTGAGAAAGCATGGTCAGCCCGTCCTTGAATCTATTGAGATTAAGGGCCTTGATCAAGCCACATACCACGCATTTCCAGTATGTTTACTATTTTGTGTTTCAAAATAGACAGTGGTTTCCTCCTCCAGTCCAAAGACATGTTATTGGGTGAAATGGCATCTTTAATTGCTTGTAGTGTTTATGTGGATGTTTGTGTCCTGCAATGGATTGACATCCCATTCTGGGTGAACTCCTTCCTCGTTCTCTTATGCTGGTTGAGATATTCTTCAGGCTCTTTTGACCCAACTGGCGTTTTTGCAAGCTAGATGAAAAAAACACTGAAGTTTAATTTTTATGTTAGCCAGCTATGCTTAATTGTATTATATAAAGTTCATTAAGAAGGGCTGTTTACTGGTAAAATGACATGGGCATCCAGTTAAGGCTTTGCCATTAGTGTATATAATTAGCTGAATTGATTAAGTACACTGTGCTACATGAATAGTGTAGAAAAGGAAATAGAAAATTTAGGCTGGGAAAACAGAATTGGATATGAAGGTGCTGGATAATCCAAATTTACCTGTAATGTTAAATCAGAAAACTGCTCTGAACTTTATGCCAACTTTCCATCATTTATAGGGACATTTCAAGAACGATCTTTTCCTTAGTGCTGGAAATCCTTCACATTGAAAAGCACTTCTGAATATAAGCACATCATTGGTCAGAGTAAGGAACCAGAGGAATGGCAGGCCCTTAAAATTAATTTTGAAGCATTAGCTAGCTGAGCGTTCACTGTTCTGAGTGTCATTGTAGGTAGTTTCTCTAGGCAGGCAGGTTTTGATAGCGTTAGGGATAACCCTCTAAACGCATTGTGGGATGGATGGCTTCGTACTTTTGACTCTGATATGACCACAAGTGTTTATATGTTGAAAAAAATGAGGAGCTATTTTTAGAATTCTGCCATTTATTTACTCAAAAAGTTTGAGACTTCCAAATGTGGCCCATTAATACAATGCAGAAGGAAATTTTGAGTCTGCCTATTTGTTCTGCTCTGGTGATGTGAGGAAGCAGCTTACGCTTGCTTTTATCTTCAACTTCCTGCTAAGTTCCTGCTGATGTATTTCCTCCGTCAATCATATTAAAAGTATTCCTGTATTTTCTGACAACTGTTCTTTCTTCTCCAAAGTCAAATTCTGATTTTTTTTTAATGTTTTGTCAGGCTTATGTGATGTCAGTTGTTGCTTTCCTGAGATTTAAGAAGTGTTGCTGCACATATTGGACAACACAGGAGACTTAGGTCGTCTGTGTTGAAGCTTCGTGAAATTTTGATGGTCAGTGACTTTGCTGATGTCATTGATGTTTTATGCCAGGATTTTGTTCTAGTGGTTCTCCAGTAAAAGTAATGCAGTCAAAATTAGTCACTTGCATAAGATGCCCCAGGTTTCCATTTTTCTGAAGCCGCAAGGCCTAGAGTGAGAGCGAGCATGTCTCTGCCACTCACTGCCACTCAGGGTTGATGACAGTGGCTTGTTTAAGTCGCGCAGCCACCCACTGATGATTCTTGACACAGTGGCAAACTCTCCGCCGCAGCAGTCTGGGCCTCAAGTGACCGTTGAGTGCTCTCATGGCAATCCCAGTGCCTGCTGAGATTCAGTTACATCATAAAGGTGCCTGGTTGATGCGGAGGTCACTCCGTTTCTCAGCCTTTCTACGTCTTGTGTAGCTGTGCTGTTGGATACGTTTTTCAGCAGTTATTGAATGCTAAACCTCCAACCATTTGGGTTATGGAACTGCTGCCTCACAGTTAATGGGGCACCATGAATGAGTGATGGATTCTCTTAAACCTTGTTCTGGGTTTGGCCTCTGTGTCTGTGATCAGAAGGTCACCAGTTCGATCCTTGGCAAAATAGACACATCTCTCTTGGGCCCTTGAGCAAGGCCCTTAGCGCTCCGAAAAGCTCCTGGGGAGCCTGTCTGACCCTGTGCTCGACCCTTAAGCTTCACTTTCAACTGTATATGTGTGTGTAAATATGACTCAAAGGAGAGCAAGATGGGATATGTGATAAGGAGCATTCCAGTGAACCTGTACTTGTACTTAGATTTTTGAAAATGACGTATAAAGCATCATTCTATTCAATTAAACACCTCTGAAAAAAGGTGATTCCCAAAAAAATATCATTGACAGCTAGGTCAGTGAGTGGTTTTCTGGTTATTGCCATGGGATTTCAGAATATTTTTGATTTGCACTAGCCTTCTGATCCAAGCTGTTGATGCTCATCATGGATGACCAAAGCTGTCACATGGGTGGCAGACTGAATTGAAATTACTCCTTGGGTTTATGAGCAGCAGTAATTTGATGGGGGAGAGCAAGCAGAGGAGACGCGGACTCTCAGCCGACAGATGCAATCATTCCAACCTACTGGGCGCCTCATCTTTAGTGCAAATGAGGTTATTGATCACTGACCCTGGCTAATGTCTCTGTGTTTACCAGGCTCCTCAGGCTTAATCACATTGTTGAGTGTCTGTGAAGATGCAACTCTACTCCATATATCAAATCAAAAGATTTTAATGTCATATAGATCTGTATTTTTAATGTTATGAGCTCTTCGGTCATATTACTTTTTTCATTTGTAGTCATATGTGACGTCATATTTTGGTCTTTGTAGTTACACTGAGCCTTGGCACTATTTTGTGAGTGTTAGGTTCTTGGGTAACAGCCCTGTTTATTCTCTTTTAGTGCCAGCCCTGGCGCCAGCAGAGAGTAGAGATGGAGACCATAGGCAACGACAGCACCTTCCCATACCTGAAAGACTTGGACTCCTACCTCTCGGAGCACAACTCCACAGTTGTGTGGCTGCTTGTAGGTCAGTGTTGTGGGTGAACAATTAGGATGTAAACATCTGGACATTTTATATCCATGTCTCCTGCAGCAATACTTACTGTCAAAGCAATGCAATCGACTGTAAAACCTAATTTATTTACTAGTTATGCTGTGATAGCTATCCTGTATAAGGCAAACTATTTATCTGACAGCAACAGGTCCCTGTAGTTCTCCATGACAGGCTCTAGACCCTCATCACCTAGGATGTGGTGGTGTCAGGCAATATAGCAATTTCTTTTTGCTTTCACTCCTGCTGGGGCTTCACACTATTTGGTATGATAGGCCATCAACATGGTTGGTTCGTTTTATAGCACAGGTGCTGTACATCTACCAAAGCAGAATGCTTGCCAGAGTAACTGGAATGTGTCCTTGTTGGCTCCTTTCACCTTCTGTTGCAAAAAGGCCCAAAAGACACTTTGTTTGAAGGCATCCCCCATTTACTCTGAAATTTAGTGTGCTGCGTATGATGTTGCAGCTTGCATGCAGACAAGTAGATGTCTTGGAAATAGTACCAGAAGGTTCTTCACACTCCCCGCCCCAGCCAGCCATATCTCCTCCGCAGTACTGTTACCACTCCTTTGTCTGATGCTAGCATGCGTGTTCATGGCCTCTTCTTCTTTGCAGATATATCACAAGCATCTTTAGTCTTATAATGACCATTGTCTTCCAGCAACCATACTGTCCTGTGGGTGGATCATATACCTGACTTACTACAACTCCCGGAACATTGGACTCATTTTGACCTTGATCATCAATCGACTTTACAAAAATGGATATATCCACATTGGTGAGTAGGCAGTGACAGATCTTTGAGATCAGAAAGTTGAGTTAAACGATGGTATGAGAGATCTAGTTCATCATCTGTTGCAATGACATAAACTAATATGATGCCTGATATTTCTCTTGTCCTTCATCTCCCGGGAAACTGGAGTCTCACCGTGTTTGCCTTCAGATAGATATGCAAATGATGTATAACCCATAATATCCTTTCATACATTATTTTAAGTTTTTTATCGTGGCATAATGCCGACATGTACCCATTTTAAAAACATATAGCATATGAAATTGTGATAATTTAAAGTTTAGATTCTTTTTGCAAGTTTATGGATGAGTGAATTTTGGATGAAGTTATGGATGATTGAATGGTGTGTGCAGGTTTTTTTTTCATTAAGATGACTTTGTTGTGTGAAACCACAGGATAGTCTGACCTTTTCTGCTTTGCAACAGGATCTTTCTCCTTCTCTGTGCTGTCAGGAAAAGTTATGTTTCGTGACGTGTACTACATCAACGGGGACATGTCCATCCGGTGAGTGTCGCTAGGCCTGTTCCAAATGGATCGTGCTCGGGTCTGAGGATGGTGTGATAGCCAGGCTTTTGTGATTTTTATGCTATGGTGTGAATGTGGCAGCAATGAGGCCACATGGTTTGAGGAGGAACAGTCTGCTTGACTGAGAACTGCTTGGCTTTTCTGCTGCATGTGTAATTTATACTGTAAACAAGTAACCGATTCCAGTGTAACGTGAAGCACTTGTAATATTTCAAAAGGACAGCCTGGCTCATACTATAAATAAATGAATAAATAAATAAATAAATAGATTGAATGATAAAGGATGTAGGACTTAACAGAAATCAAGAATATCATTGAGCTGTGCTGGCAGCTTTGTTACGCCCCTCTGGTTATTGAAGAATACTTTGAGAATTAGGCTTTTAGCTTCTAACAACCAGTTAAATGTCAACCAATCAAGTTTATCCCCTGCATGGGGGTTTGCAAACTAGCATGTTTTGCTATCAGTAAATTGATATCCCCTACTGTCCGTCGCAGGATTCAGGATGGATTGCTTATATTCCGGTGGTGGAAGATGTACAACCCCAAGCAAAAGCAGCATGGTAAGTGTGAACACTGTCTATAATTTGTTTTATAGCCAATTTGATGGCATTCCACAGTTTTATTTTGTCATTGGGTTTTGACCCTTCAGACCCTTACTTATTTACGTTATATTTGTATTTTAATATTGGGCAATATGAGGCAGTATAGTTTTAATTATGACCATTGGTCAATTCAGTAATTAGTTTTCATGTATGTAGTGAACAGGTGTGGTTATTGGATAAATGATGGTTATCAGCAGGGATGCACATAACTGGTATGCAAGTAAAGCATTCACCTTTAACAGCGATATGCGAAAACTGAAGAATTTCTGTGTACTTGTACTTTTGCGAAAAGCAGATAATGCATCATTTCATTACGTTGTACTGCTACATTGTATCGTTTTTGTTTTGATACATTAACAGCAATGGATGAAACATACATTATATTGCCAAAAGTATTGGGACACCCCTCCAAATCATTGAAATCAGGTTTCCAGTCACTTCCATGGCCACAGGTGTATAAAATCAAGCACCTAGGCATGCAGACTGCACAGAACCCTGACCTCAACCCAACAGAACACCTTTGGTATGAATTAGAGTGGAGACTGCGAGCCAGGCCTTCATGTCCAACATCAGTGCCTGACCTTATAAATGCTCTCCTGGAAGAATGGTCATAAATTCCCATAACCGCACTCCTAAACCTTGTAGAAAGCCTTCCCGAAGAGTTGAAGCTGTTATAGCTGCAAAGGGTGGGCCAACTCCGTATTAAAGCCTATGTATTAAGAATGGCATGTCATTAAAGCTCATGTGTGTGTAAAGGCTGAGGTACTTTTGGCAATATAGTGTAGCTGTTACTTCAGAAACAATGTTTAGTTAATCCCAAGGAGTAAAGTATCGGAAAGTAAAACCTGCTGTATTACAGAGCATTTTCTACAGTGCTACTGAACTGAGTTAATGTCTTATCCTTTAGATCCCCGTGCTGAAACCCGATTACACATCACTCTCAATGGGTTTGAGTTTCACGCATACAACCGCACAGCCCTTTACACCCGGCTGCAGGAGACCTTTGGGCTGGAGCCGACTCTCGTTCCCCCTAGGAACGATGAGGACGAAAGGAAAGATAACAGGGAAAACACCCTGAACAGGTAGGACAGTTAGGGATGCACGATGATATCGGCACAACATTGGTAACAGCCGATCGAAGCTTAAAAAATGTATCGGTATTGGCAGATGTGAAAGTTTCTGCTGATGAGTCTGGCACATAAGGTGACGTGTTAACTATGCACACGCGACGATGGTGAATGTGTATTATGAACGCCAGCAACAGGCTTCAACATGTCGGCAATGTGGAAATGGATAAAAGCATAGCTATTTGTAATGCTTGCAAAGCACCAATGATGCGAGGAGGGGTAGGTCAACTGTCATTTAACGATACCGATTTAATTACGCATCTTAAGAATCGTCATCATGAACAGCACCAAGACTTTCGATGAGGTAGGAAAGAGAAGATGCTGGCTTAGTTTAACTATCACAGTTAGACTGTCACTGTTTTACTTGAATAAAATAAGGCAAGGGTATATAATTTATATCTAGTCCAAGTTGAAATAATTACCTTGTTTCATGAGTGAATGTCTACATTTGTAAAATTTGTAAAAAAAAAAAATATTATATATATTGGCATCAGGCAAAATCGGCATGTTGAATGATCAGTAAAAATAAAATAATGTGCATCCTTGAGGACAGTGTTTGTCAACCAAGTCCTCGGGAACTGCCAGACAGTCTATGTGTTTGCTCTGGGAGCTGGGAAAGTGGAAAAACTCGGACCGCCTAGGCGTTCTCATGGACCTGGTTGAGAAACACTGAGGAAAGAGGTTCTAACCCCTGTGCTACTGAAGACAAATTTTACTCATGTGCAAATCAAGGAAAATAACGTGAGCAGAAGACAATGTAGAAGACCCATTACTAAATACCTGTTTAGGAAACTCATAAAGATGGTCAGAAAAGTGTGTTTGTCTTATTTGATAGAAATTTTTTGCTCTGCATTTTTCAGGGTTAATATTAACACTGAATCACAGGACCCTGCATCCTCTTGGAAATCCCTCATCCCTGTCATCAAAGTTAATATCAGTACTGTGAGTAACCCTCCCGCCTCCCCCGCATAACCATCTAAAGCCACTTCAGAGGTGTCACGGGGCCCATCGCTCATGTGTTCAGCAGGGTAAAGCAGTTTCCTTCCCCTGAAGTCTCTGCGGTGATCATGTCAGCATTTTCTGCCCTCTGTCCAGGCTTCGTAATTCCTTCCCTGACTTATATTATGCTTATATGATGTTCCAGTTTGCAGTGAGTGAGTTTTCATAGCCGCTGCATCGTAATTAGCATTAGGTTTCCCGGTATTTTTGCGTACTGTTGTTCAGGCTGTCATTTAAATTCGTGGCTTATGAAGCATGATCGTCCCTGCCATGTTTTTCGTTTGTTAGGGTCGTGTGGCTTTCGGGAACCACTACCTACCTCAGACCTTTTGCCTAAGCTTCGACGAAGCCTACCTGACCTACGCCACCAAGCCGCCGTCCAGTCACCTGGACAAGTTCATGCACATCTTGAAGGGGACGCTAGAGAACGTTCGGGTGATGCTGGTGCCCAGCCCCAGATATACAGGACTCCAGAATGATGAGTAAGCCCCACCCCCCACCCCTTCCGCCGCCGCATAATGGGACATGCTGTTGTGTCTCAGAAAGGATAGAGTGTAGGAGTTCCTTTCATACTAGGGAGTGAGAGTGTAATAATATGGGTATCACATGATTCCTTGTTATAGCTGCGGGCACTGGGAGCTTCTGCCAAACCAGTTTACCTGTGTTTACCTGTGTGTGTATTATGCTTACACGATCTCATACTGTGTTGCACATAGCTGACGTGAGCAGGACACGGGAAGTTTGTATCATATAAAACCACTTTGATGACACTGCTTTCCAAAGCCACTTCTTTCTTTAGGAGTACAAGTTCAAGAGAATAAATCTACATCTGATCTTTGTGTTAAGCTCCTATCCTCTGTCATTGTTCCTGACAATAATCCCACTCAGAACTCTCACTCAGCTCAAGGGGTCTTTCAGTACGTTTTGATTAATGTCTGAAGATGGATTGTAAAATATGCTTTGAAGAGAAAGATTACTTAGTGAAAGATGTGTTTTAAAAGTATGATTGACTTTCTTTGCTCGTGTTTGGAAACTGCGGGCCAGGCCCTGATCTGAGTTTAATATGTTTCCCGCAGGCCTCCAAGGCTGATGGGGGAGGGCTTTGTGGTCATGCGGTCAAATGATGTCGACATCTACTACTATATGGATGAAGCAGGTACTGTAACACTGCTGTATGTATTGCACTCACCATCCTGGGAAAGCATGCATCTGATGTATGTGTGTGTATGTGTGTGTATAGGCCTGGTCCCAGAGGAGGAAGGGAACAGAGCCACAGAGGTGAGTGGTGAAGATGAGCTTCAGGACCTGCCTCCTTGCTGGGGCTTGGACGTCGTCTGCGGAAAAGGCACCAACTTCAACTACGGACCCTGGGTCGACCGCCAGAGGTACACATCTACATGAGAGGGCGGGGTCTCTATTTATGAACCAGTGGCGAACCACCACACTTCAGTGTGATATTCTCAGACCATTAAGACAGTCAACTTAGCAGGTAGATATTGATTTTTCAGCATTACAGGGCCCGTCCTGAATTCACTGAGAGCTGTGAGCTTTAATGCCTGTAAGAATGGGAGAGTGTCAAACCTCAGTAAGGAAATCCCTCATCATTTAAGGCTAGGTTTAAATTATATTAGAAACCTGTTATTGCATTGAACTCTTATACAGTGATTGATTTTTGGTGCATGGTAGATGATGAGCATTTTATATCCTCTGGACTGTGTTGGTAATATTAATACTGATTGATCGATTCTCATGAGGGATTGCATTCCTGCATTTACTCAGCTTTTACTGTATTTGAGGATATAGCTGATCTTTTTTCTTCTCATTTACTTTATTCCATGTAACTTGCATTCAAAACCCATCGTGGTAGCTTGACCTCTGCCTGATATATATATTATATATGCGCACCTATGATAATAGTGTTTAAATGCAAGGATTTAAAAACACAATATCCAGGGTTTCTGGGCACTAGAACAGGTAATGAAGCACGACATGGACGTCATGCATATGAATGCCAGCCATCTGAGTAGAATGTAATGATCCCGATCTTTACTATCTCCCTGTGGGCAGGGACTGCCTTTGGAAGTTCTTTTTCCCGCCGGACTATCAGCCCATGAAGGTGAACGAACCGGCTCTTCGCGGACAGCCGCGGCAGATCCTGGCCTTTGAGCTGCGCATGAATATCATTGCCGATGCCACCGTTGATCTGCTCTTCAGCAAAAATAAGGTGCTTATATGGGCCATTAAAGAGTTCTCTGTGGACAATACAAAAATCCATGGGATTGAGAATCAGCATCTACAATGACAGGTCTAATAGCTGTTTTGTGCTGTAGGCTGTAATGCTCAAGATTAATGCATCAAAAGCATTATCGGCCATCTAGTGCTGGTTTTTCACGAAGACACTTGTAAATGTCATGTTTAAGTGTAGTATGGAATATTGCCCTAACGATGCAAATTCTATGGGTGTGTCACAGGAAACCAGCGTGGTCCACGTGAACGTGGGGGCGGGGTCCTACCTGGAAGTCAACGTGCCCATGGTTGTAAGGGAGAATGGCAAGTGTCCTCAAGACAGGCCATGTGACCAGCCTGACTAAGCATTAGGAACATGGTGCATCGTCTCAGTGTGTGCTCTTCTTATCATTATGGTGCATGCTTTCTCTTCCTTCTTGGCTATTAGCATGCTGGTTGCTAACTTTCCTGTCCTCCAGGGTCTTGCTCGCATGTTTTGGTCTGAATTTGGCACTGATCAGTGATCTCTCTTCTGCACCTCCTGCAATGCCCATCCCCCCACCCCGCCCAGGCTATACTACCTCCATCAAGGGTCAGCTCCTGCACGTGGACACTACCAGCAGCATGCAATATCGCACTTTGCTGGAGACGGAGATGCTGGCTGTGAGTATGAGCATGGTCCACCGTGCTGCCTTCTGAGTTTTCCTGTTGATTACAGTTTAAAAGTCTACGTTCTGTTATCGTGTCATTTTGCCATGACAGTGAGGTTGTCTGGGCCGTCGTGTGACCATTCTGGGCCCCTTAATGCTCTCACCATTTATAGCTACTTGCTCTCCTTGTGATGATCTGTGTAGGCAGTAATGGAGAAACAATCTGTGATGCTTGACTTCCGAATACCCTAATTTATAGCCAGGAACTGGTTATAAACTGCTGAATTAATAGTAATCAGCGTGCTCAGGTTGCTGGAGTCCTTGCCCTGCTGTTAGTGGTTGACGTGGTGGGAATATGCAGACCCTTCTCAGAGCCCTGCAGATACACGCACCCGACCCCAGTCCTCCAGTACGTATTCTTAGACACTACTGTTTGCAAAGATCGATTGTGATATATCCGTGTCCCTTCTTGTTGACTGGCCCTGGTTATGGCTAATCAATGATACTCCCCTCTGTAGGTAAACTGATCTTTTATCTTGGAGATTAGATTTTAATCAGAAAGTTTTTTTTTTTTTTTTATTATTAAAAGTAGAAAAAGCGATTTGAGGAATTGGAATTCCCAGCATTGTGCTGTTTCAGGTGAAGGAGGGTCACCTCCAGGCTAAGGAGCTTGGTGATCCTCCGCTCAAAGCCTGATGGCGCGTCACCAGGGACGTTAGCTGGTGGTGCCTCTGAGCTGGGAGGTGTCACATTACACACAGAGGGTGTGAAGCTGGGTTGTGATACTCCACACTCTTAGGTCATGAACTCTTACGTCCTGCACGTCTTCCTTATATCAATCTTGCATCAAAAGCTCTAGCCGTGATGATCTCAGAATCCCTGAACAACTGTGTGGTCTTCAACACAATTAGTTGCTTCCCGTTTACCCGTTTTTTTGGACAGGCGGTCCTTTTCTGAAAGCTTACCTCACTGCTGTGTATTTGCAATCAGATAATCAATCATGAATCAATCGCCGTAATTCATGTGCGTGAATTATCTTTTTGAGCAGGAAGGATTTTGTGTGAAAGAAAATGGAAATTGCCCGTATGAAGCTTCTGTTTCTCACCAATGCTTTCCTTTTCAGTTTCACGTTAATGCCTGTTATCCCCGGGTGTGGAACATGCCCCAGTGGTGGGAGTGTGAAGTTGAGGTGTACAAAACCACCTACCATTTCATCTACGCCCAAAAGAACTTCTTTACAGGTGAGCTTGGAGTGTTCTGTTCTTTTTGCCCATTGGCTCTCCTGACGACACATAATGTGCTCAAAAGGGATACGCCTTAATTTCATGGAGTTATAAACAGGTATCAAAAGAAAGTACACTGAACTGAAAATGACTAATTAAAGAAAATGGGGCGGTGTTGCTAAAAGAATTGTGGGTGTTTATGAGCTGATGTTTAGGTATTTTCTTGAGAACATTTGATGAATATGGCAACTGAGGCAAGTTCATCCTGGTGGAAGTGATGCACTGAAGAGGATGGAGTTGCAGGACCTGAAAAGCACTTGTTAGCAACTACTTAGTTACTACAGTCCCTTAATAGTCCCTTGGATTATTTTTAATAAGTTTATTCAGTTATGGGTTGCCATGTTGACTGAAATTCAACGGTATTCTGCATTGTTTGTGGGCCAGCCTACCCCCTGTTATGCATGGTTTTAAATAGGACGTCTCTTCTCCTCTGGCCTCCCTCAGACCTGATCCAGGACTGGGCGAGTGACAGTGTTCCAGATATCTACTCCTTTGTCCCTTATACCTGGCAGTTCAAGTTGCACTTCCACCAGTTTGAAATGATCTGGGCCGCAAATCAGCACAACTGGATTGACTGCTCTACCAAACAACAAGAAAATGGTCAGAGGGCTACATTTTTATCTGGGATTTCGGTATTTTAACTGTTAGATGTTTTATGTCACTGGAATTTGATAGAGAACTTGACTTTGTTCTGAAGTACTTGTTTAATGAATTGAATTGGGGTAACTCATTGATTTAGGACAAGTGGGTGTAGAAGATAGATGGAAAATGTCAGTTTGAATTGGACTGAGAAGTGTATGGGCAGTTCCAGAATTATGGACCATCCATCATCCATCCATCCTTCTACCCATCCATCCATAGACTTATATTGGCAAACAAAATGCCTCAGAGCATGGGAAAGCTTAATATCAATGAGCCATATCGATGATCTTTTCATGTAACATCTTGGGTCGAGAATAGACAAATTCTCGAAATTTACGGGTTAGAAATACACAGCATTTTATCAGCATTTATGGATGTGACATCAAACAGACCTTTGCATGAAATTGCCGACATGTTTCTTCACCCATGAGAGTTATTTGGGTGACATCATCTGTACGGCCAGTTTTTGAGCCCATTTGTCCAGTCGTGTTTATGTCAGAATCTCATATTGCATGTGGGAATTATAGAGCATGATGGTAAATCTAAAATTGCAGTGAATATCAGAGTATCCGTATTTTCAGTCCGTTTTCACTTAATGTGGAACTTGATTATGTCTTCGTTTTATGTGTTGAGGAATGTCATTGCATTAATCGGCCACATAAAGAAACAGGGCTTTGGTGTCACCAGACTCTTCCACTTTGTATATAAAATGTGCCGTGGTGGCTGTCTTACTAATGTCATTAATGTCATAGGCTTCCCTCCTCTCTCCAAGCTCTGTACTGACGATCAGAGCTCTGAAGAACCCCAGGGTGCACTTTAACTCTCCGTCTGTGCAGCCCGTGTTTCCCGTAGCTGACAAGCAATATAAAAACGATACCCCGGAAATAACAGGAGCCCACAAGGGGAGATGCAGATCCCACGGGTGGTATCAGATCTGCTCACACATTCATGTTAATGCAGAGGCTAAATGGACCCATGCTGTCCAATCAGAGAACACTTGCAGCTGAAAACTTCAAGCATTCACACTAATATCTATATACAGGACACACCTATTGCATATCATTTGTTTTGAGTGCTGCGACAGATGACCTGCCCCCCACAATGCCCCGGCCTAAACCCTATAGAGCTTGTTTGGGATGAGTTTGATCAACGAGTAAGAGTAGGGTAGGCAACTTGTGCCCAGAACTCATGGAATCTTATTCTGGATTGTTGCGGAACCATTCCTGCTGGCTACGTCTGGAAACTGGAAAAAATACCAAGGGTCTGCAATGCTGTCATTGAAGCAAAGGGGGGCTGTTTTGAAAAGTCAAAAAATTTGAGGTGTTGAAGACTTTTCTTGGTCGTTGCAGTATTTGATAGGTATTACTTCATTACCTTGAGGCATTTTCCCATAACATGAATAACATATCTAAAACTAAGACAAATGCATTAAAAGCACGTATGTCCAGACTTTCGACTGGTACTGTAGGGCATGTTGTATAAGTTTAGTAATGTCTTTCCTTGGCAAAATTGTAAATTGGGCACAGTTAAATGGGCCAATGGGATTCAGGGCCTGTGGGTTACCCACTGTGTTTATATCTGGCTTCACATCTCCGGTCCTTGCTCAGGACTGACGCTCTCAGCCGCCCTCCCTCTCCCTCAAACCTCTTAACACCTCCCCACTCTTGCCCTGCAGTGTACCTGGCTGCTTGCGGACAGACCCTTGACATCAGCTTCATGTTGCCCTTCACCGAGTTCGTCCCAGCCACGTGTAACTTGAAGTTTACCTTGAAAGTAAGTGTGACTCCGTGGACCCCCCCTCCCTTAGAGTGGGCTGTAGGAGGGTACGAGAGTGACAGCCCGTCTCCCCGGACAGGCTGAAGACATGGACCTCCGGCTCTGCCTGCCTGACTGCCACCCCAGCAGGTTCCCCTTCCTCACCCTGGCCCAGGACTGCCAGGCTTGCAGGTCGACCCCAGACAGCCTGGCAGGAGCTGCCAAGCCCGGCAAGCTCCGCTGGAGGAACATGACCCAGCCTGAGTGAGTGTCTCCCCCCTCTGATGGGAGGCCGTGGACAGAAGTGTAGCTGAGCCAAGACTGTTTCATTAAAACCTATACTGACATTTGTAAGATTCACTTTCAGTATGGCAGGGATGAACCACTAGCCTGTGCTTTAGTAGTATGATTGATTGTATAAATATAGTACAAATAAGTAAATGATAAAACCTGAATCTGAATAACCTTCCCACAAAAATGACCTTTAGGAGCATCAGTTTCTGCTCTGTTCTGTGAAGGTACTTCCCTGGTATTTATGTGTGAGATGCCAATTAGTAGTAATGGCACTGACCACCAGAGCTCTTCACCCAAACGTTAATCTTCTGTACTTGCACCCTGCAGAGACAGCTGGGTGGATTGCTGGAACGTGCCAAGCTTCCTGCTCACCTTTGACTACACCTGGCATCCCATCTACCAGCAGAAAGCCCCGCTGAAGCCGTCTTATGAGCGTCGCACCCTGCCCCTGCGATTTCTCCTACCCGGTACGTGGGCGTGTTCCAGCATCGGCCTTTGAACCGGCCACACGAGTTGCGCCATCTACTGTCTGCTTTGCCCAGGCACCGCTGACGGTTGATCTTTTGCCTTTCTTTTGAGAAGGGGCGCAGGGTGGCCAGGCCGGGGTAGGGAGGGTTTTAATTTAAGGTTTGATGGGTACAGCTAAGCAGGCCTTATATTTAGCACAGAGCTGGTGTGACGCAGGTGCTTTAGGGTAAAAGCCTTTTTATTTTTAGGCCGTTTTGTTTTGCATCCCTTACGAAGACATCTGATGCCTTTTAGGCGAATGACGCAGGAGAGCGTGGGCTTATTGGCGAAGCCGTCGCGCCTGGACCCCATCCGTCTTGCAGCTGGCTCCCTGCGAGCACCACTGTCCTGCTAATTTGATAACCCAGACCCTGCTCTGCATAGTAACTCATCTAGGGATGGCAGACTCATTTTAATGCCTTATTGGTCTTTTTTAAGGTTCTGCTTTGATTATTTAGTACTCTGTAGTAATATCAGGCACTTAGTTTTACTGCTATTATTATTTTTGTTATTTTCTGTTGTATGGTGTCGTTTCTGTGTGCTGACTAGCGGTAGTAATGCACCTTACTGTGCTCCCAGCAGTGTGGTAAATGGAAAACAACACTACTGTGCCATTGTTCTTAATCTATGAATCAGGGGTGTAAATCGTTGGTCGCAGGGCGATTTGATTACAGTTATTGACGGAATGACCCGAAGCATAGGAAATCTTTAACTCCTGTCATAACTGAATATCGATTAATCAAATAATTTTGATAACCTAAATCCAATCCTTCTTTAACCTCACAAAAAAAATGTCAGAAATATCATTACGGGGAGGGGGTTGCCGGCACTGAAACTCGCCGAGCTTACTGACGCAGATTGGTGGAACATTGTTTTTTATTCTGTGGAAAATGAAGGATCAATCTGTGGGCTGTATTTAATAATGAATTATAAACATTTGGAGGGATGGTACTTTGAGACCTCTTATACAGTAAGTGATGAATGAGCCGACAAAGTCCCTCGTCCTCCATTACCGAAAATGGATGAGCGTGCAGTGCAGTTATCTCCATTTCCATTTCAGTAGTTATGTCTTTAGCTCTGGTGCTGCTAGCTTTGAATATTAATAAAGTATAAATATGGCCCAAGGCTGACGCATCAGACGAATGCGATTATCGTTTTAACAAATGTCGGCCTGTACCAAAATGTTACCCAATATATCGTTCATCTCTAAGGCTAACATTACTTTTAATTTAGCTAGCTACTTGGCTACCTTGTCTTGAACATTGCTAATATAGGTAGCAAAAATAGTTACAAGAGAGAAGCATTTCTCAAAAGCAACCATTAGAAAGATTGCTCTGTGCTCCAAAATGGGTGAGTTTCCCAAAAGTGATCATCATTGTAGCACAAAGATTTACCTGCCGCTCATGAATGCAAGAGCACATGGCACTAAAGTAGGAGTATTTTTATTTCTAAAGAGGATTTTGCCCCCAGAAAAAAAAGATTGATGCAGTTGAATCGCCATTTTAATAATCGATTCATTATGATGCATTGATGCATCTTTACTCCCGTGCTATGAATGAATTCTGAGGTCTGTATAAATATGTGACGTTTCATCACTTTGGTTTTGAAAATCCTTTTTCATAGCTTCGGACAGCACTTGGTGTTTTGAGGAGGTCGTGTGTCGTTGGTGGATAGCTTGTGTAGTTTATCTGGGGGGAGCGGGTTAACTTAATTTATAGTCTCTCGTCTCTGTACATCCAGAGCCTGAGATGGAGGACTACACAGTGCCCCCTACAGTGGACCCCACAGAACTGCCCCCAGACTGCCTGCACGTGGAGATGGAACTGTCATCCGGCTCCCAGCTGACTTTCTACGGGCCTCTGCTCAGGGCCTTCTTTGCCATCAAGGTGCCCCCACACGGCCGTTTATGAAGCTCTGTTAGCCCGTTAGCATTTCTGTCACTGTAGCACTTGTTCGGTGGTAGATGGTGATTGGGTGATCACAGACACGACTCAGTCACCCCCAGAGTCAGACAGCTCTGTGTATCTGGACTGTCACTCTGGTGGCTTTGTTTTGTTGGAATTTCTCATCAGTCCTCCCACCAGCCATAACTGGGACCTATATTGGCTGCATCTGGCCTGTCATTGTTTTGCCCTGCCGTAATGTACAGGATTAATTAGAGGGCTTTTATTTTGAATTTGTCTCTGAGGTTAATGTGCACATTAATGCGTCTGTTTCAGTCGTAATTTTAAATCCAGTGTTTCTGTTTAATTTAATACTCTCTGGGGCTTTAGTGTCTTATGTAGCTGTGTTAGAAGACTAAAAGACTAGCTCCTTGATGTTCTTCATGATAAGGCCAAACAGATTCTGATTTCGCCGTTTAATATTTAGCTTTTGTCGCGTCGGTCCCTTTGGCTGCAGGCATTGGCTCCGCTGAGATTTGTGATGTAAATGAGATCTATGCTGGTTAACCTGTTTTGGTTTTTTATTACTGCTTTTGGTGGCTCAGGAGAACTACTTTGGGGAGGATGACATGTATACAGATTTTAAGGAGGCCACGCCCGACCCCGCACTTTCCCGATCACCCTCTTCCAGCTCGGGCTGGACGGCCCCGGGCTCACAGGACCCCGAGTGTGGGGGCCGCCACGGCCGCACCCACCTAAACCCCCTGGCCCTGCGGCCCTGGGACATCACCGTGCTCGTCAACATGTACAAAGTGCACGGCTGGCTGCCCGTGGTGAGCACTGGTGTGTGGGTGTGTGTGGGTGTGTATGTATGTGTATGCATGTATATGTGTGTGTATGCATGTGTGTGTGTGTGTCTGTGTGTGTGTGTGCACAGTGAGCATTGGCTTCTTCCATTGCCTCTCTTTACAGCCAGCTGCTTCTCTGCCAAGCTTGAATTATAATTTGCAAATGGACCTGAGGTGTAGGCAGATGTCAGGTTCCCCTGATTACAGATTCCCCTCCATGGTGGACTTGCAACCTATGCTGTGTCCTTCCTCTCTTCCATCCAAGCAGCCTCTTCAAAGCCAGGGCTCGGAGGCTGTGAATTAGCGATATTACATGGTCTTGGACCTGTTGAGTGGGTGAGAGGTGATGGATGGTGCAGCCAGGTTAAAGGCAGGTCCACATGCATCATAAAGCTGTGTATATGCAGGGGATATTAACTGGTGCCCGAGTGGAATTATTTTTTATTCCTAATGTGGTTACTGTTGCTAAAATGAAGTACTTAGTTACTGTTAGGGAAGCTGGTAATACAGAGAGTCTCATAATGGAAACCGTTATTTCGAAGGGAAGCAATGGGGTGTTTAGCACAAGGAAGCTGTATAATAAGTGAAGTCACTGATGATAAACACTGACGTATTTCAACTGCTGCATTTGATACTTCATTGTAAATGAGGATTATTTTATTGTAAATAACCTACAGCCTAAACATCACAGCTATAGAAAGTTCTCATTCCTGCCCTGGGCGCTGTGAGGGGGTGGTGTAGCGTGAGCATGCGGTTGCGGTCAGTCTCTGTTCCTGACTGCGATGTCCCGCGTCCCTCGTACCCGCAGCACTGCGGCGCTGAGCAGCCGGAGTGTCCGCATGGGTACATGGAACGCTTCTGCTTTGAGATGAAGAAAGGCTACAGGGAGACACTGCTTCAGCTGGTTCTCTCTCCCATCCACCTCTTCGTCAGTGACAGCTATCAGGTGAGTGAGCATTATGGGATGCTGAAGGTGCCGGCCTCGAGGTTTAATCATGAAATTCAGCGCTGAGGTTTAGTCCTGAGGTTTAGTCCTGAGGTCTAACCCCACTTTCAGGCTGTCCAGTGTGAATTTAATCAAGGTCATGTTATACACCAAAAATCTCATTTAACACATTCTCCTCATGACTACAGAAAATAGTACTCAGGCCTTAGTTTCTATCTGTCTTTAAGAAACAGTCAATAAGGTTATTTCAGTACATTATGTATCTCCTAATCTAGGGCAGCACGTTTATAAAACCGGGGAAAAATGAGAACTTAAATGTATCCAGTTACTCGTTAATTTTAAAATACTCCTTTGTTTACTGTCATTAGAAAGTTAAACTCCCTAAGCCATTAACTTTTGACTAATAAGACTTGGTATGCGCTTGGTATGTTTGGTATGAAGGTGTCCCAGCTGCTCTAACAGTTGCCTGCCAGCTTCCCTTCACTGTTGGGAAACCATTTTCAGTTCAGACTCTCCTGTCGTTGTTATTTCTGCCATGGTGGGAAGAAGCTTTTGAGTCATTATCTGTTGTTAATGTTTAGTCAAGGCTTGGCAGATCTGTGAGGTGTCAGTCCAGTACCTGTATTGCCTTTCCTGTTTCCTTTGGCGTTTCTATACTTTTGTAAAGTAGGATGGGATGTCATTGTGCAGAATCTGATTGTGTGTGATCGCCCCCTATCCCCCGTCCTCTGTCCCTACAGCGGGCCACTGCGGACAACCCTCTACGGGATGGCCACATCAGCCTGTCTGGTCTGCAGATGCGTGCCCACGCAATGTTTTCGGCAGAGGGCCTGCCACCGGGCAGCGACACGCTGGAGTATGCGTGGTTGCTGGACTTCCAGGTGGGGGTGCTCATGGGCAAGGTCACTGCACCACAGGTAAATCATCCTCCAGTCCTAAATCATCATATATTTTAGCTACCTTTAACATGAAAGGCAACATTTCTAAATTCCCGATTGAACAGAACTGGAATTATTAATATTTAACTTAAAGAATAAAACTCATCCCTGTCGTGTCATTGTTGCAAACACACAAAAGAATAATCAACTCCCAGGTCTCAATCTATCTGATGTATAAAACTCTGAGCTGGCTCCAGAACCACTGTTGGGTCCGGTAGA
Source organism: Mormyrus iriodes (assembly GCA_011763525.2). Taxonomy (NCBI): domain Eukaryota; kingdom Metazoa; phylum Chordata; class Actinopteri; order Osteoglossiformes; family Mormyridae; genus Mormyrus; species Mormyrus iriodes. The sequence goes on along the minus strand of JAAGVU020000110.1, from coordinate 232,120 downwards.
ATTTAATTTAGTCATAGTGGGATTTTAAAGTCAGTGTGAACCTGTAAATACTTATTCCCCTAAAGGCAAAAATGGGGGGGAAATGAGAGCCCCTCCTGCATAGCAGCTTTCTGTAGTACGAGGCTTGTTTGAGTCAGCTTGTCAGCTTGTCCTCCCAGCATGCACCTCTCAGGTGAGGGGCCCTTCATAGCGAGGGTCAGGCTTATTGGGTGCTTATGGGCTGCAGTGCTGCGGTGTTGGGCACTCAAGCTAAAGGAGTTTATCCTGAATCTCTGAGGAAATACCTTCATTTTTTATGAGTGTTAGCACATTTATAATCTTCTCTGGATGAGGTTTATACATCCGATTCATTAAGCCCCCACTGTCTCCCTTAGCTGGCCACCTTGGCGGAATGGGGCGAGACCTTCATTTTCCACCTGATGTCCCGCGAATTCCAGCTGGAGAAGCCGAGGCTGGAGGTCAAGTGTCAGCACATGGTGGAGCAGCATCTCTGCAGCTCCAAGGTGACGCCTCAGATGTTGCTCTCGCTGCTCTCTGTTCGTTTTGTGGTGAGGAAGCTGTCTGCATCATACTGGGGCGCACAGACCGACACACACCAATACCTCTGATATGTACCTTAGAGTATGTGGAGAGGCCGAATGAGAGTATTAGTCAAGACTGTTTGTAAACTGTACTGTTATTTTGGTCCTTGGGTGTCATGTAACACAGAAGGAAGCCTGTTTTCAGTAAAGGTGGGGGGTTGTGTTTGTTGACTTTTGTGGTCTGCCTCTATCTGAGTGGGGTGTCCTGACATCCTTCTCTGCCCTCTCCCTCAGCCGTACTCACTGCCAGGTCCATGTCGGACCTCAGAGGAGCTCAAGTACACCATGACTCGGCTGTCCGTGGACGGGTTGGACGTCTTTGTCGTCGAACAGGGCTGCGCCGCCAATGTAAAGGTACGACACCTGCGGCTGCCCGCTTCCGACTCTCCCAACAGCCATGATGTTGTCATGGTGATGCGATGCCAGTCTAGCCAGGATGCATAGGCATTGAGGCAGTCAATCTGGCTTTAATGCACTTAATGCCAGTTTGTACTATTGTGCCCAGGAGCATGCTACTGCATTCCCATGAATGGCAAAGCAACAGTTGCATTTCACCCAGAATCCAATAGTCCTTCCCCTAATAGTTGTATCCTAATAGTTTATATCTCAGTATTGGTCATGTTTTTCTTTTATTTAATTTGTTAGACTGGTGCCATCCGTTTGGCTATTTGCAACCTGCACAGCCAGACTGTGGGTGAGGGTTTGAGCATGGTGGTGCAGGACATCCAGGTGCGCCAGTACATCGAGCAGCAGGACAGCGGCCGTCACAGTCTGCAGCTCTCCCAGCTGCGGCGTCCCCTCTGGTTGGAGGCCGGCTCTGCGGTCTTCGCTGTCCTAACGGCTGATGTCGCCCTGGCCTCTGACCACCCAGCCACACATGAGGTGCAGAGGTGCTTCCTGGAGCTGCATGATGCACGTACGAAGCGGTGAGGCCCGGTTCCCTGCCATCGCTGTCGTGCGGGGTCATCCGTAGGCTGCAGAGGGGTCACCGTGACTTTAGTTTACTGTTTTGGATCAAGTTTCTCAGGTGCATGTTAAAACCAGCAGATCAATTGGTTGTCAATAATGCTTGACACACCCCCTTCCTGGGCTCCACCACCAGGCTGTGGTTCCTATGGCCGCAGGAGGCGTCGTGGCGCTGTTGCCAGGGCCGCTGTGGTTGCCTGGGTGGCTGTCGCTTCTTTGGGAGTGGAGGCCTGGCCTCCGACTTCTTCCGTCCAGCTGAGATGGCGTCCTCAAGCACCTCTGCCCACTCCGGTGTTGCCAGCGAGTTGGACGCGTGCTACGGGCAGTCGCTGCTGCAGCCTAGCGAACGCATTGCCACCAAGGAGATCCCTGGCCTTTCAGAAGGTGCCCCCCGGCTTGGCCCATGCAGCACAGCGCAACTTACGCAACCCAGTGCTCAAAACCTTAAAATTAAAATGTATAGAATGTATATGACTCAAAGCCTGCTTCTTAGTGCATTTGTGTATTTGGTTTTTGAGTCCATGGTACCCTGAGTGAGGCTAACATGACCCTGTGCTGCCTCCTGGTCTGCCAGGGAGGTGTTACATGCTGAAGAAAGGCGGCCAGGAGAAAAGGAGCCAGCAGTTGAGCCTGCTGGTGCCCAAGTGCCCCCACAGCTCTGCTTCCTCCTTGGAGGAATACAGCTTCTCCAGTGCTGCGCTGCCCCTGCTGGCCAGCGAGAGGGACAGCACTTCGTCTAGCACAGAGGACGGTCTGGGGACCCAGTTGGACAGCAGCAGAGTGTGAGCCCCCCCCCTGTTTTCCAGATATCCCCAAAGCTGGTGCAGCGTTTTATCCGTTATGTGTTTCTGCCCCATTCTAAAATTTTAATTTCTCGTCCCTCTCTGACCCCCTTCTCCCCCCAGAAAGCCAGTGTCTCGCAGTAACAGTCAGGAGCAAGCAGGGCCGTGCTCTTCGCTGGGCTCTCCACTGCGCTCTCCGTTACGCTCCCCACTACGCTCTCCTCTGCGCTCGTCCCTCTTGGGGCAGTTTTCAGTCTCCTCTACCCTCCTGGGCAGCACGGGCAGCCTCGCGGCCGCTCCCGGCCTGGGCACCTTCCGCCTAGACGAGCACCCCTCGGATTCGCCCCAGCACCGCAGCATCAGCTCCTTTCCCTTCACGCCATCGGCGGATTCCGGCACCTTCCGTCAGTACCGCTCAGCGGAGTCCAGCATGTCTGTGGCGGACAGTGAGGCGTACTTCTCGGCGGCGGAGGAGTTCGAGCACGCTAGTGGCGACGAGTGCCCCGGAACTTTCCCTGGGAGGAGGAAGAAGCGGAGGCCGCAGATGCACCAGGCGGCCTACAGCCGCGGCTCCATCTATCACAGCGTGGAGGGCCCCCTGGCCTCCGCATTTGCCAGTGACGCCCCCTTTGTGGCAGAGCTCCGCCTCCAACCCCAAAGCGTGCCCGTCCCGCGGCGAGCCTCTGGCACCTCCTTCGTCTCCACCCTGGCGGTCGAGGACGTGGGCTCCATCGAGACAGTGAAGACCCCGCAGCCTGGCCCTCACACCACCGAGCCGCAAGTCATGGCCTGCTACCAAAGCTACCTGGCACACTACCAGGTTTTCAACTGGTCAGCAAAGCAGCCTGTAAATAAGAGGATGTCCCGATCCTCCTTGCAGCGCCCCCTGGATTTGGACACGTCTGCTAGCGAGGAGAGCTCTTTCTCCTCGTCCTCCTACTCCTTTGATCATCTCTCCATCCCCACTTTTAAGGTCTGTGTTGTAGGTGTAGATTTAGGGGGGGACACAGGGGCACTCACCCCATCTGAAAGCTAATTGGTGCCAGGAGTTCCCCCTCCCCTTTCACTCTCAGATTCAAAACATATCATTGGCTAATGATAAGGTTGGCCCCTTTGTGTGAATCATTTGCGATTGCCCCTGGGGGACACCCCATAGGATGTTACAGCATGTGCGTGGGTCGTCAAGGTGTTTGCAGTTGTCACTTCATTACTGCAACATGCCCCCATATTACCTTAGAACAGCGTTTCCCAACCCAGTCCTCAGGAACCCCCCCGACAGTCCACATGTTTGCTCTTTCCCAGCTCCCAACACACCTGTACCAGGTTTTTGGTGTTTTTCATTGGTTGGGAGCAGGGAGGGGGCAAAAATGTGGACTTTCTGGGTGGGGAAATGCTTCTTTAGAAGCCTTTTTCCCATTCTTCGTATGACATGATGTGAGGAGAATATGCAAACCCCTTCTAGCGGTGAGGCTGAATTTGAACCCACACTCATGGGGCTGCCGCGTTTTAGCAGGAGGCTTATTTATCTCTTAAAGAATGTCTGCTCCTCTTTCCAGGCGGTAAAGAAAGGTCTCACTGCCAACTCCTTGCTGGACAGAAGCTTTCATCTTATAGGAGACTCAAACAAGTAAGAATGGCCGGCCCCCGTCTCACATAGGACTGAGACCCAAGACCTTACAGCCTGCCCCACCTCCCCTTCTGTTATCAGCATACCCTACACCCCCCTGGAGTCGAGTGGGGCGGACTCCACAGATGACGACACCACCGGGGACTGGAACCCAGAGCAGCCATCCTCCCAGCCTGGAACCACCGCCTTTGTGGAGGTGAAGGGGGCCATCGACGTGCTGCTGACCCCCTTGGTGGCTGAAGCGCTCGACAGGTACGTGGCGGTTGGTTCTTAAGTGTTCCGTTGCAGGGCATTCTGGGAAACCGTCCTTGCAGCTCTTCAGAAATGAGCACAGCAGTAAAGATTTCCGGTTTTGGTCCTAGGTACATAAAGGCGTTGGCTCACTTCGCCACCATCCGCCACCCTGCCTCCATCCTGGACGGGCTGCATGCCAAAGTGCTGAGCGAGGCCTATCAAATCAGCAAGTCTACGGTGTCGCACTCTGTAAGTGGTGGCACCGAATGGTGACGTGTGTAAAGAAACGACGAAGCGTTAACACGCAAAACAATTCACCAGTATGCATGTTGGACCCAGTGCTTTGTTTTATTTTCATGAAGGACTCCCTGAGGAGCGAGCATACGTCCAGGTCAGAAAGCTCCTCGACCAAAGCTCCTGGCCAGACCAACATCTCAGTGAAACCGGACAGCGTGAAGATCAAGAGCCTGCAGGCCAACGTGACCATCCCTAAGGTAGCTCCTGATCAGGAAATCCTCTTCCTGGTGGTCCCTGGCATTGGGGGTAATGATGGTTAATGTCAGAGTTCCGTTCCCCTGAGGTGTTGCTGGTGTTCATGGAAGCCTGTGTGCTGCATGCCCTGACACCACGGGGTTATCTGGAGCACATGTGCTTCTAACAGGGTTCTAAATATATTCAGTTTGTTAGACCAATTTGTGAATTTTGGTGTAATTTACATAAGTGTTCAGAACCTCTTAGAAATCTTTAAAGCGTTAGTCTTACCACTTTATCTTAAAGTTTAATTTAGCTGATTAAAACCAGGACTCTTTAGTCTAAGTGTGGTCCTTATGATGTTTTCCTAACGCACACATTGTTATGAATGGTTGGGTGCATCTGTAATGTGAATTTAAATGCATGAAGATACTGTGTCATTTCTGATTACTAGTTGAATGTATTTGCCTTTTAATCTCTGAATTCAGGGCAAATTTCTAACCACTGTTAAATGGGCTGCAATATCTCTTCAAAAAACCATCAAATTCTGGGACCTTTACCAGTAATTGCACACTATTTATGTTTATTGATGATTATCGTTTAATGTTTTGCCCCTTTATATGTCTTTCATCTCTTGTCTTTTTCCACTGTCATAGAGTTAAACATTTCACTTCACCTGGTACTGAGTGTATCTTCATATGCGACAAATTAAGGTTTGATTTGATTTGTACAAACGGAGCAGTTTATGGTAGCACATAAGAGCTGATTGCCAACAAAACAAGGACTCATCCTGTAACAACTGGCCAAGTTTAAAAGCACCTAATGACTAATAAGTGGGACCGCTGCCATCACTTAAATAACTTGTAAACATTTTTCAGCAGACACTCCCTTGGGCCTCAGAGCATTTATCTGCAGCTGGTCTTTGGTGCTCTGCTTGTCGCAGGTGAACCTGTGTCTGCTCCAAGCCTCTGTGGAGGAGGCCTCCCCATCCAGCAGCAGCAAGAGGGTCACACAAGTGTCCCTGGTGGCCCTCTCCTTCGACCACATCGCCACACAGCTTCGCATTAACCGGTAGGCCCTTCTCCGGCCCGCCCCAGGCCCATACCTGCGTGGCCCATCTGTGTACCTCTTGCCGACTCTGCCCTTTCCTCTCAGGGGCATCGTGGAGGAAGGGGCCATCGGGACGGAACACGGCCGCCCCTCTGTCGCGTTCGACCGCTACGCCTTAGCCGGCAACATGCAGCCGCAGACATCCGGGTCACTGCGCTCCAATGCCAGCGTAGAAAAGGGCAAGGAGATGGCGGCCAGGCTCAACGTGCATCGTGTACACGGCCAACTGCGCGGCCTGGACTCCCCAGGTCAGACAGATAATGGGCAGGTCACAATAACAGCTGACTGATGGGCTCCTCTGGTTCAGTCTGGTATGGGCTTTACTGACTGTTAGGACACTTGTCCTGTACATGGAGATATTCGATGTGACTGACTCTTAGTAACTGTGTGCTCCATTAAAGTGTCAGAAGGCCACATCAGTAACGGCTTTAGATTAAGATTCCGATGAACTTTATAGATCATGGGGAAATTCTTGGTCTATACAGCTGCAAATACAAAGAGCCCAGACATACATGCATATAGTGCAAAAGAAAGGTTGTACCAGGAACAGACTGGCAACAAAAAGTAGCCTCAGAATTTGCTGTCAAGTGACACTTTGTAGATATTATCCTGCTTGCCAGGGGTTCGAGGAGTGGTTCCCTTTTGCTATGTTTCACAATCACGATCGACGGGTCGGGCACCCCTAGTATATAGGCTATATAATGCTAGGGATGGGGAATGAAGACCGGTCCTCACCAGACCAGTCCACTGGGAAAATACCGGAACTTTTCAATGGCCTGTCAGCACCTGGACGGTACACATGGTGCAAAGAAGTAAACGTGGTGTGCACAGATATCAAAAAGAATATGGTGCGCAAAAATAATACCCTGAAAAACAGAATCATTGATTAGTAAGGAAGTCAATGGACTAAATTAATTTTTAATAATACAGATGGTCCCCGGGTTCCGATGATCTGTGTTACGATATTTCGACTTTACGATGGGCAAATGTTTTTCACATTCAGTACATTATTCAATAAATTACCTGAGATATTTAAAACGTTTTTATAAATTAGGCTTTGTGTTAATGATTTTGCCGAACTAATGTAAGTGTACTAAGCATGTTTAAGGTAGGCTACAGGCCAGGCTATGATGTCTGTTAGGTTAGGTGTGCTGTATTAAAATGCATTTTCGCCTTGCGATAGGTTTGTCAGAACGTTACCCCGTCGTAACCTGGGTAGAGGTTGTAATAATAAATTAGCGATTGTATTTGTTCAGTGAAAAACCAGCACTGGATTTTTACTATTACAAAGATGGATTGCTGTGGATACTGCATGTAGTGTATGAGTGTGCTTGTGGCTTCTTGGTGACCATCATTTGATGTTTTGGCCAGATCTGGGTGCCTGCACCATCACAGCCATCCCCTTTGAGAAGTCCAAGGTGCTCTTCAGCCTGGAGGAGCCGGAAGAGTTCAGCTTCATTGACGAGACGGAACACCCAGGCTCCGCCGATGCGACCCGCTGCGCCTCCAGCCCAGAGAAGTGGGGCTGGATCATGTTCGAGTGCGGCATGGAGAACCTCACTGTCAAGGGTAAGAGCCGAGAGTGGGAGGAGCTAGCTTGCTGATACTGGGATCTCGTCATCGAACGGAGGAAGCGAGAGGCATGCAAAAATCCCACTGCCTGGATGGTGCTGTAGTGCCGTATCGCCTAGGGCAAATACTTTTCTTTTAAATGCAAGTTTCGTAATGTTGGTCATTAAAATTCTATATTCTTTGAATGAATTTGCCGACTTGCATCTGTGACAGCCCCTGGTGATAATGGGCTGTTCCCGTGATCCCCTTTGTCTTCATCTCTTATGCCCTTGTAAGATTGCCCCCTGATTACTGTGAGCTCCAGTGTTCCTGCCTGTTCTTCAGATGGGCCTGAGGCCCTTTCAGACAATTCCAGTTTCTGTAGACAAAATGTTATCCGAGTTATCTGAACCCGTTGACGAGCTTGTGATATTCAGTGAGTTGCTGTTTGCTTGAATGGATTCCAAGCACACTGTGGAAGAGGACAGTTTTTATAAAATGCAGAAAAATGACACGAGAAAAAAAATATTTGCCTTTCTTTCAAAGTACAGTTGCACTAGTTTGCGGAACATCAGTAGCTTTTGGTGGAATCTAATCTTATGCAGGACGATTACTGTATCCCTTTGAATAACTGACCTCATTCAGAAACTGTCCCCGGTCTCCCGTAATTCTCGAGGTTCTCACTATTGAATATTTATTCCTTTCCCATGGAGATGGAGTTTAAGAGTAGGGGGAACTTTTTATCCCAGTGTAATCTTTGCAAATCGCTGTGTCCGCACCACAGTGTTCAGTGCTGGCTTTGCACAGGCCTTGGTGGATTTATGCACTTAACACCTTGGCCTTCGTTTCCCCTGCCTGGATCTGTTTGTAGTCCTACTAAACCTGTTTGTAAAGTTAAGGCCACTCGGGCAAATCAAAGGCATTCTATATTGCTGCTGTAGCTCCCCCTAGTGGAGAGATTATTGAACACTTAGAGTTTCTGTAGTGGAGCAGCTCAGCTGCTGAATGATTGTACTGAAATGATTCATTCCATGTGCTTGAGCCGGATTCTCCATGATGATGTATAAATTGATCCTGGCTATTGGCTGAAACACTGGGTGTTCACCTTGCTAAGTGTTGAGGCTTAGCGTGTTTAGGCTTAGCGATAACAGCCTCCCCTGTCCACGTGTAGGTGGGCGGCAGTCTGGCGCCATGCTCTTCAGCCCTATGGGCGTGCTGGGTAAAGAGGACGGGGGAACGGGCCCCAAATCCAAGTCCAACGGCTCTTCCGGCTCGCAGACAGGCAGCGGCTACAGCACCGACGTGTCCGAAGACCACCTGGCCCAAGACCCCATGGCTGGCCCAGGCCTCAGCTCCGAGAGCGTGAAGTCCGACTCGGATGAGCAGGTGAGTGGGACATCCAAGGGATTTCCATGTTTTTGTATACAACAATAATTTTGTGTATGCGTGTGTGTCGTGTGTGTGTGTGTGTCATATATAAACAATAATTTTGTGTATGCGTGTGTGTCGTGTGTGTGTGTGTGTCATATATATGTGTGTGTGTGTATGTATGTATGTATATATTTATATGTGTGTGTGTGTATGTATGTATATGGCTCGGGGCGATGCAAAGCACACATTAAGACTTAGGGAACGGTGCTCTAATTGGCAGGTTGGAAGATGTTCCTTTAAATTGTCTGCCTGGGCAGTTATCGATCGCCAGCGCGTATGTCAGTTTATCATTCTTACAGCATATTACCACTGTCACTGTGTGGGCTGTGCTATTTACACTATTTACATTATTTCTGTTTTTCTGCTTTTGAGAAAAATGCATCTCTGAGTATCTGAGGCTGAGTGATAACGGTGTGGCATGTCTCGCTGTTTTTTTTTTTTTTTTGAATACCAGAGTATTAAAGGTTTCCCATCCTTGTGTCCCCCTCCCTCGCAGGACGAAGGGGTGGAGTCTGATAATATGAAGGACCTCCCACTGGTGCCCCCACCTCTTGACGCTAGCAGCATGAAGCTCACCATTAAGGAGGTTTGGTTCAGCTTTGCCGCGCCCACCAACGTGCGCTCTCCCACCCAGGCCGCGTGCAGGTGCGTCCATGAGTAGGAGCCTGCCGTGGCCCATTTATTAATAGCTCTTTGCTTCTTCTTATGGCCTTTATTTCTCATCAGAAAGGGTTAACTGCGTTCATCTTGTCATCAGGCAGCTGAATCTCCTGAGCACGGCGACTCCGGCTATCGGGGCGTGGCTGGTCCCCATAGACCAGCTCAAATCCTCGTTGAGCACACTGGACATGGTGGAGACCCTGCGTGTCTGTGCTATCATGGCCTGCATCATGAGCGAGGCCCTAGAGGTCAGAGGCTTCTGCCATGGGAGCGTCCCATTGGCTCACTGGCTCCATGTGGGCTCAGGCAGGCCCTGGCCTGTGATTGGTCTCTGCAGTCATTGCATTATGTGTGTCGATGGTTGTGCTGGGGTCCTCGCCACAATATGAATTTCAGTAAAGTGCAAAAGAAGGTTTTGCCTTTAGATCATACTTAATTGTTCTTGGTGTTTTAAGGTCATTTCATGGAGCAAATATTGCAAAAAAGCATGAATAATGTAAATAAGCATTAAATTAGCATTTAAATATCAGTATGTTCTGCTCTCGCCCTTTGATTAAATGAGTATGTTTTAAGGGTCCGATCAAGGCCTTGCTTCTTCATGTATCCCTTGGATTTCAGATTCAGTTTGAGCAGAGTAATATTTGTCCAGGGTGTTGATGAAACAAGCTTCCAATTCCGGTGAATCCAGAGCTTGTTGGAAAGGCAGGTCGTATTAAAAGAATAATGCAACTGTCTTAGCATTCCATAATTCCCACTCCGATGTGTTCAAGGCGTTTTTTTTTTTTTGTTTTGTTTTAAATAGTATCAGACATTATTGTTCTCTAGTGTAGAGGGTGTGAGTGTCCTCCAGTGCAAATGTTCACTCTTTCTTTCTAACTGCCTTTGTCTGTCTTTGTGTCTTTTGGTCTGTCTTTTTTTTGTCTCTGTCTTTCTTTTTGTTTCCTTCTGCCCGTCTCTTTGTTTCTTTCTGTGCATTTGTCTTTGCCTTTCATTTCGTCTCTTTGTCTGTTTTTCTTTCATGTATTTTTTTCTTACCTTGTATCTGTCTTTTCTGTCTTTTTCTGTCTTATTTTCTTCTCTCTTTAGAAGAAGTCCATCCACATTCCATTCCGCAGCAAGTTCACCCGGGTGACCAAGCGTGCACGCTTCCTGCACGATGACCCTTCCTGCCTCCTCTGCAGCATTCTCCACCGCTACCTACAGCAGGCCGATTACGGCATCATCGAGGACGCCACCACGGTGAGGCTTCGCTGGGCCCATTCCTTTTTGGGGTGTAGTCAACTAGCTAGGAGCTATCCTTTATGAATAAAGTCAGGTAATTATCTCTGTAGTTTTACCCCAGTAACTGTAGTTGCTTCATGGCTAAGGTGGATATTTTTTTTTGATGGCTCTTTATGCCCCCTACTGCCAGAGTGAGGAGCTGCCTGCCCTGGTCACGCTGAAGAAGGGCCTGGTGGCCTTGGCCCGGCAGTGGATGAAGTTCATCGTAGTGACGCAGGGCTTCAAGGCCATTCGTGTGATGCGTCCCGCCCATGTGCCTCAGAAAGCCCCGGAGGAACCGACCTCCCCGGACCTGGACCCCAGCGGCGGAGCACACCCGCAGAGCGATACCAGCGCCGACGGTGCCGACTTGGAATATGATGCAGGTTGGGAGCCAGCATCAAAGTGTCCATTATTGCCAGCTTCAGATGTATGATACGTTGCGTCATACACTGAGCTGAAATATCGTTCTCGTCGGTCATAGTAAAAATAAGTGAATACAATATAACTACTGAGACATATAAACATAATGTAGACATGACATTTAGACAGAGATATAGTTAACGACCTGATTGGTGGGGGAAGATAGTGCACACACTTCTGGTGTTGTCATGGAAGCAACCTGTACATTAGATGAATAACTTTGATACAGACTTACGTGCCAAGAGTTATTAGGCTGGGAGGGGCCAGACTGTTCAGCGGTCAGACAGTGTGAACAAAGAAGCTGGTTTTAAGCCTCACTGGTCTGGCATGGAGTCTGCAGAACCTCCTACCAGACGGCAGCAGTCTGTGTGTTTCAGCCACGCGTGTTAATAGTTTTAATAGCTGTGCTATTGGCTGTTGTGATCTGTACATGGCATGCTGAGCCCTCTGCCTCCACACCCCCCTCCCCTCTCTCTCTCTCCCCCCCAGCCACCACGGGCGAGCACATCATGTTGCTGGAGACCACCAGTCCAAGGCCTTCCCAGGTGGCGAGCGCCCCCGCTCACGTCAGCGGCTCGGAGCTCATGAAGAAGATCTCCAGGACGCACCGCCATACTGCTCTCAAGTTAAGGGTGCGTTTCTGTGTGGGGGTGAGGTGCAGAGGGCATGTGGGGGATGCAGGACCTATGCTTTTATGAAAACAGCATTAATGTAAGGGTGATGACACACAGGGCAATGTTGCCCGGCACCTGCCAACCAGGTGAGACAAAGGGCAACTCATCAGGATTTGGATGATTGCGAAAATTTACTCACAGGTGATTAAAGTTTTTCAAATGGAAATTTGTTGCCCGATATCAATGGGGAAAGTCCCTGAGTAATATCGGTGAGCAGCATTGCTTGAAAAGTTGCCATGTATGTTGTCACCCTAACTGGCTGCTAATGAGATTTCAGATTATAGTTTATTGCTCCTTGCCCTTTATTTTTCTAGCTCGTGTCAAGTTCAGATGCAGCCGCATTACTCACTGTGATCCCCCATTCAGCTCTGATCTTTCACATGGTTGTGTAATTCAACCAAGTATTTATGTATATATGTTAGCAGTTTAATAATGTAAAGCACCCTGTAGATTCTCTCGGCCTGGCAAGTGTGAGATGGGAGTTCTGAGGATGAGCACGGTGTACATGGACCCCTGAATGGTGACTCCCGATCTCTCCTCAGGGGTCCCACCCTTACCAGTCCCTGAACTATGTCAGTGGGGACACAGTGGCCGAATCACCGGCCCACACCGGCCAGGCGGCAGCCCTGGCAGCAAGCAGCGAGAGTCCCTGCAAGGAGGGCCTGTTCACCTACCTAACGGACAGCTTACCCAGCATGCACAGCCTGCTGGAGGGCGTGCCGCAGCATGGGGGGGGGGCCGGAGGCGAGAGCGGCTCACAGACACGCACAGGTATATGTATATTCTATAATAGATACCTAACTGCATTGTTTGAGGTGAATATATTTTCAGTGCATTCAAACAATATACAATTTTGACATTTTCTATCTCCAAATCCAAAAATGTCAGGTGGTGCAACTGTGTGCACAAATGAGCGGAGAAGAAAACCACTAAAATTGGTGTTTAAATAATTAAAAAAATATATAATTTGTTAGGTATGGCTGTACGTTTGAAACCTTTAAACTCATAAAAAGCTGCAAAACACTGGTTTTAAATTTATTGAGAACTGAAAAACATTCATCTACAAATTGACTTGAAGTTGGTCTCAAATTTGAAGCAGTACTACCGAGATAATGGAGTTTTTATTTAAAAGTCATTTTAGAAAACCATGGATACACTGCATGGTATTATGTCATACAGAAGACCCCAAGTGATTTCATAGTGAAAAAAGTTAGTAGATCCAACTCTATGTGTGTGTGTGTGTGTGTGTGTGTGTGTGTGTGTGTGTGTGTGTGTGTGTGTGTGTGTGTGTGTGTGTGGCACCACATAGCCACCATTGTGAGACGGATTAGCAGCTGCCTGCTACAATTAAGCCTGCAGATTC
>JAAGVU020000110.1:200657-218887 GCA_011763525.2 Mormyrus iriodes | reverse complement strand
TGTTTAGCGTGTAATTATACTGGACCATTCCAGAGGGAAAGTACTGTTCAGATACTGAACTATAGCAACGGTTTCACTCTGAAAATGAGAAGTGGAACCTGAGCCCTTGACCTCATTCCAGCCTGTCGTGTGTAATTTATTTCTTGTGTTCTTTGTATACTGCCGTGTCAAAGCCAATTTAGAGCTCATTATACAAACGATTCTGCACTACATTCACGGAGACATTTATGAGCACATTCAGAATTGCTCTGTGATGTTTGAAATGAGCGTCTATTAGTAAGTGCTATTTACTAATCTCAGTGAGGGAAATATTATGCAAGGTCTTGGGTGATGGATCACAGAAACCAGTGCCATGCCTGAGAAATGTTGAGTAATTGTGAGACCTGCTGGGCTCTTTTTAATATGAGCGAGTCTGAGTATATGCTGAAAATATTGAATGGCCTTTTTATTAATTTATTATTTATGCAACTGTACACAACTTTTCACGAGTTTGTGAAACTGTCGCAGAGCTATTTCCCTTGGCTTTCATTCACAGTAATACCTGATTCAGTCTTTTACCTTTAGCGTTTGTAGCATTTTTTGTATAAATCGAGACGTTTTCTGTGAACGAGCTTTTAAATGTGAGGACTACCCCTCAGGCAACAGCCTGGGCTGGGACACGCTGACAGAGAACCCCCTGATGCCAGAGCCCTTTTCGGTCAGCTTCTACAACTGGATGTCCAGCGCCGTGGGGAACCGGGGGTCTGCCCCAGTTCAGGATCCCTCAGTGAACCGACCCCAGCACGGCAGCATGCAAAGAGGTATCCATAGGCGGCAGGGCTGTATACCAGGGTGGGACCACAGAGGTAGTGGCCCCAGCTGAAAGCTGATTGGCCCCCAGAGTGCCACCCTCCTCTGTCACTCAGGAATTCAAACCATCTCATTGGATAATGATAAGATCGACCCCTTTGTATGAATTGTGGCCCCTCTTATGCCCCCCTCCCATCTTAAAAGAATTGACCCTGATGGGTGGGTCTGTGTTGCAGGAATGAAGCTAGTTTCTGATGTGAATGGCCTGTCTGTCAAGTAAATTCACTGTGTGAGTTTTCATCTGGTCTGGTCTTAGATCAGTGTAGATGAGAAGTTGTTGGATTACAGTCATTGGCTAGGTCACTTGCATCCCTTCAGAGAATCCTTGGGTGCCACCGGTTTGACTTTATGGCGAATTAGCAGTTGCTCAGGGAGTCCCGAATGAGGCACATTACCTGCACTGTGAGGGAGCGTCAGTTACGGCACTATGGTCATGTGGGAGATCCGGCTTGCATGAGCGGCTGGACCAGGCCAAGGGGTCGCCCACGTAATACCTTGCTGCGGCAGATTGATGGCCATTTCCAGGGGGTGGGACTGGACCCTGTGTCTGCCTGGGGGGTCAGTAGCAGGGCCCCCGAGGCGTTTCATCGTGTGGTGGGTATAGCAACGTGCTGCATCAGCACATGCTCCCCGACCTGACCTGACCAGGTCATTTGTACAATTGCTCCAACCCAAACCTTACCGGGATACTATTTTATTTATAAACTTAGTACCAGTTTAGTTCTAACTGTTCTGGTTGGTGCCTACAGAGAGTCCTTTTTTTCATCCAGTCTAAAATCAAAAATAATCCAATAAAAACCCCTGAATCAAAACTTTCTGCTGCTGCCCAGGAGTGGTGCAGAACCTCCAGACCATCCCGTCAGCGTCGGATGTCAACGCTGTGCTCTCCAGTGATCAGAACACGCTGGACAGCAACCCATCGTTGCAGAGCAGCAGTCAGGAGGACCTGACTGATGTGGAGGAGAGCCAACAGTGCCCAGTAGCTGTGCAGCTGGCTGACGCCCAGGTGGGCCCTGCTTCCTGGTGATCACTCACGCAGTTCTCTCTCTTGTCTGATGGAAGAAGGAGTGTCTTTGCATTGTTATAATATGGCATCCTTTAATACGTAGCCCCTCTGGTCCATGGTGCTGAAACTGGAGCAGTAGCAGTCCTGTTGGAGAGTCGGTATCTCCTGCCCTTAATCTTGCTCTTAGCAATTTCACCATTTTCTCCTCAGGTTGTTTTCAAGCCCTTGCTGAGCCACACTGGCATCCAGCCTCAGGACACGACCCCCCTGAGCTACAAGACGTACTTCGGAGAGCACCTGTCCCTCTCGGGGACCCTGGAGCGGCTGCGAGCTGACATCGTGGACTCTGACACTTCTAAAGAGCGCAAGAACAAAAAAGCGAGGAGGTGGGATTTTCCCATGGCTCATGTGTCACCCTCCGTGTCCCTGCTAGCATTACTTCAGAGTCTGTCACTAATCATGTTACAGTTCGATCTGCTTGAGAATGAAGCTAATGTGTGATGTAAAAATAATAAATAAGAGTTTGATTTTCAGGCAGGGTACTGTGCACCATTCGCCTTTAGAGCTGAAGCCTGCCCTCAAGTTCGAGACCTTCAGCCTGGACGCCATGGTTATGGAGAAGTACACGATGACGCCCCAGAGCTCTGCCAACGCCCTGTCCTTCCACGACCTCAACCGGCGCTACTACAACACGTTCCACTGCAATTTCACCATCTCCTGCCAGTCCATCAGCCAGCATGTGGACATGGCCTTGGTGCGCCTCGTACACCAGTTCAGTACCATGATCGACGACATCAAGGCCACGCACACTGACATCAAGCTAAACCGCTACACGGCCGGCTCGATGTCTCCCACGCCCACCTACAAGCCTCGTGCCGCCTCCACCAGCTTCCGCTCGTCCGAAATCAGCCGTGGCTCCCGCAGCAGCACTGGTGGCCCGCACCGCACCAGCAGCCAACGAGGGAAGCGGCCTTCAGGCTCGGATGCCCTCTCATCCAGGAAGGAAGTTCGGAGCAGGGGTCTTCCGGGCCGTCTTGACCGCAGGACTTCCAGACACTCGCATAAGGGGTCCCGGGACAGCACCGACCACACTATCGTCCAGATGGACGACTCGGACTCGGAACAGAGCGAGCCATCTGCTAAGTGCTGGCAAGACATGTACAAGCTGCTGAACTTCTATTCCCTAATTTCGGATCCCAGAGGAATCTTGGAAAGAGCCTGTCTTGGGAATAACCTTGCAGGTACGACCTGCAGCCGTCCTCGATGCTGGGATCCCCCGAGACTCCCGTTTGTTTGTTCCTTGAATGTTTTTTTTTTATTATTAGTATTTTTGTGAGACTTCCCCCATTCCACATAGTCTAGTTTTGGTTTCATGATAAACAGGTTCTTTTGCGTCCTTTCACAGAAGGTGGCTGGAGTACATCTGAACATCCATGCCGGGTGGTCTTTGAGACCGAGAACGAGGCCCCGGAGGCGCCCCGGCTGAGCCGCAGGCGTAGCCTGGGCAGCATGGACGCGCAGCACGTAACTTTCGTCTTGTTCGGTGTGGGCATGGTCAACCGCGTGCACTTGGAAGCTGACATCGGCGGGCTCACCATGCAGACAGAGCTGAAGAAGGTCCATGGCAGCTTCACGCTGAAGGAGAAGATGAAAGGTGAGCTCCCTGCCCCGATGAGGGAACACTGTCATAGCCTGATCTTTTCATAAATATGGTTCTTATTTAAAAAAATGTACTTTATTCCCCATTCCATTCCCATCTCACCTCTTGCCCAACAACAGCCTTTGTTGGTTCACAGCTTACGATTGGTATATTCCCCCCATATTAATCTGGGTTTCTGCCCCCTATCTTAAGGCATGCTGTGTGTGAGTGTCCTCCTATCCCATCATCCAGGTTGTACCCTAACATATTCATACTGTAAGCCTTTCACTCTGGATCAATAGGGTCATTGATTCCAGAAGTTTCTCAAGTTAGAATCCCTGGTGTTCTCTGCTTTGTCACAAAGGGAGTATAATGTACTCTGTATATGTTGAGGCATCCGCTCGACAATAAAGCCCACTTTGCTCAGTGTGGTGTTTGTCTTTGTGCAGACCTGCTGCACCAGAAGATGACCGAGACCTCTGCCACGGCCCACGTAGGGGGAGTTAACATAGTCCTGCTGGAGGGAATCACCCCCAATGTTCAGTGAGTGCTTAGTTTTTCTCCTCACTTTCTATGATTTTACCATGCTATCTTCACATGGACCTTTGATTTATGTCTTGTCCTGCTTTTGATTACCTTTTTGCCTTATGCCATGTATTGCATTTCCATCTTTCAGTCACTATTTTCTTAATGTGTAGTACAGTGTAGTGTAGTATAGTATAGTATAGTATAGTATAATAAATTATTTGTAAGTGCAAATTGCCCAGTAACAAAGGCAATTTGTGAATTGTATATGCCTTAAGTATTGTGTGTGTGTGTGTGTGTGTGTGTGTGTGTGTGTGTGTGTAATATAATATAATATAATGAGTTGATTGTGTGACTTATTCATCAAAAGAAACTTTAATGATATTTATAAACATTTTCTTTACTTATTTTTATTCTATGTATTTCCATTGAGAGGAAATATAGAAATGAAATGAATTCGCCTTCGATATCCCTTTTTGAAAAGGCAAATGGGGAATGTGATTGGCCGATGGACACCATGTGATGATGCCCCAGCATCACTGCTCAGTCCTCACTTTTACTCTCTTTGTGTTTAACTACCTGTCTCTTTCTGGCGTTTCTGTGCCATCTGGTGGTACAGACTGGAGGATTTCCCCACGTCTCCCACCTGCACGGGCAAACAGGAAGTCCTGTATGTGCGCACACCTCATGACCGCACTGTCACGTCAGAGTGTGTTTAAATGTCTGTGGTTTAGTATTCATCCATCGCATCACCCTTAACACTGATGTCGTAACACGTCTGACATTACATGCCTTATCTTCTGCTTGTCTTACTGTGCTAACTTCTGGTTATGGCATTACTGTAATATCACGATTAATCTGTTGTTGTTTGTCTTCTGAAGAAAATTATTTATATCGTTCAGGGAACAGCAGAAAGTGATTTCAGGAATGTGTTGTTTTTTTGCTCAGTGATGTGCCCTGTATGCCATTTGAGCCCCATTCCTTATGGTTTCTCGTACTTCCCAGTCTGATTTGCTTCATCTGAGCTTCCTTGTCAATCCATGACCCTTTAGGACCTGGGGGACATCCACTGTTTGGGTTTTGTCATATTTCCCCACATGATTGTTCTATGTGAATGTCAGCAACATTGGACTTGGACTGTGGTTTGCCAGTTGTGTTTATTGCTAACTAACATGCCTAGCAGACTGTCTGAGTAACACGGAGCTGCCAAGGCTTACGCTGGGTTTCTGTTGGTGTCAGTGACCACTCGCCTCTGACGCCTCACTCCCCTCTCCCAGAATGGTGGTAAAGTGCAACATCGCCAAGTCACAGGCACTCTACAGCGCTCAGCGCGGCCTGAAGACCAACAATGCAGCCGTCTGCCGCGTGGGCGCCATCTTCATCGACATCCCGCAGCACCCCGCCACACTGCACAGCATGATGGTCCGCAGCTCTCATCAGCTCTCAAAGCAGATCTCCGACCTGATCCGCCAACCCTCCACAACGTGAGTCCGGGGGTCAGGAAGCGGGACTATGCTACTGTCACCAGCTAGGAGGGAATGCAGGGTCGCCAACTCTCACGCATCTGGCGTGCCACTCATAACATCTTACGACAAATCTGTATTATTCCATTATAAACCTAAAATTAGTTAAGTAAAAAGCTTAGGGGTAGTCTGCAAACCCTACAGACTTCTTAGAAGGTAATAAAACTGTTACATACATGTAAAAGCGTGTGCATGTGTGTACAGACTTGTCTCCAATTGAAAATCTCATGCCAGCCAGCTGACCAAAGTTGGTGAAGCTGGAAATGACCATAATTCACTAGAAGAATTGCATAATCTGCCTGAAGCTGCTTACTTGTAATATCTGGCATAACTTGTGTTAATAGTTCTTAAAACATTTGAATATCAAGCTTTGTACTGTTTTATTAATTATGCAAATAGGAGATTTATTGATCTTTGTTATTAATGGGCCATCTTATACCAGAAGGCCTTCACCCAACAGGGAGGACACCTCCACTCCCCAGGCCTCGGAAAAGACGTCCTCGAGCACCAGCCAGACCCCGGTGGAGGCCACTGAGTTCCCCCAACTGCCTGAAGGGCTGGAGAAAAAGCCCATCGTGCTGAAGTTCAGCGCCACCTTGGACGGCCTCAGTATCGGGGCTGCACTGTTGCCGTCGCTCAAGGCAGAGTACAAAATGGGTCCCATGAAGAGCCACGGGATGACTGGTAGGTCCTTATGGGTGTTACCTGGGGTCTCTTATCAAACTCAACGGCGTATGTATCTAAGTGTAACTCTGCAGCTCTCTAGTGTCAATAGACAGGCTATATATAGGTGTGTTAGTAAGGTAGTGCTCTTTCTATTGTCTGGTTTTGATGTCAATATCATTTTTAATCCTGTTGAAAAATCAACTTGGTGCCCAACTTTTCTTTCCCCTCTATAATCTCGACAGGGGCTCAGACAAGGTTTACTTTCGAACTGCCCAACCACAAGCTACACTTCACATCTAAGGTGTCCCCTGTGGATATGTCCACGGCTCCCCCTAGTGCCACCCTGACCTTGCCCCCCATCACCATGTCGGGTGAATACATCATGGAGGACCCTGATAGCCACTCGGAACAGGCTTGGGCCTCTGACGACATCCCCAGCAAGCAGGGATACCTGCAGGGCAACTACCTGTGCTGCATCGCAGAGGTACATTAAGGGCACAGCTTTAGTAGCTTACATGTATTCCCTGCATCTTGGTGGGAGTTACCTGGACACTTTCCATTTGCAGATCGGCTCTTTTGAGCATAGCCTGACCACAGATCTCCTGAACCACCTGGTGTTCCTCCAGAAAGTCTTCATGAAGGAAGTAAACGAAGTCATCCAGAAAGTCTCAGGTTTGAATCGGAGCAGATGAATAAAGTGGTTGTGTGTCCTCTGTCTAGGGGGAGGAGTTCATGGTGTGCAATGCTGACATGTGCCTGGTCCCTCAGGTGGAGAACAGCCTATCCCTCTCTGGAATGAGCCTGATATCCCAACAGATGGAGACAAACCCAAGATTCTGCTCTATTCTGTCAACCTTAAATTTAAGGTACTCATTGTGATGCATGCTGTATATGGTAATACTGCTGATGTCATGGGTCTACCGACAGAAGAAGTTACTTTCTAATACTTATGGGTATATGTCCTGTTGTTGGTGTGTTTAAACAGAAAAGTTATTGGAATATATTTGTTTTTCTGTTTTTGTACAAAAGTAATTGCTCGGCCCAGCCCTATGTGGAAGAAATTTAACAACTTAGATCATTTAGAAATAAGGCTCTGGAACTCGTGGATGGTGAGCAAAGTCTTCTCCTTTATTCAGCAATTCAGCACAGCGCTCCGCCGCACTCGGGTGCCAGGACACACAGCACAGACGACAGCCAGTTGTTATACCTTAAAGTCCAATTCCCTATAAGGCCGCTTAAGTCCTAATTGGTCAAAAAACACCAACAAACCAAGTTCAGCCATATAACAAACATAATCCTCTACCTCTATTGGCCTACTTTGGCATGAAGGTAACCACATCTAACATCCGCCCCATCTGCCCTACTCTCAAAACATCCTACTTATCCCATGGGGCTACTGTTTGGTTAATACTATGGATAATATGGATAATGAACACACAAATCGATGAAGGATCACGTGGTTAGTGCAGATACATTGGTGATTATGGATTACGCTATGCTGATTAATATATTGCATAAAACATATTGCAGCTACGTTCTGACACTACAACATTCTGGACCTTGAGGTCAGCCAGTCAAGACAGTATCGAATCCCTTCCTGCTGGTGCTTTCACCCCCCTCGTGCTGCCCATATCTTCAAGGTCTCAAGGCCTGTGCAGGCTGGCTGTGAAACAAGTATACGCAGTATACAAACAATTTCTTCCTGCCTAAGGCCTAAGACATACTGTAACAAGCCCAATATGCCACCCGACCCCTGGCCTACCAATTTTATTTCCACACTAGGTTTAATACATACCCCACTGTGCCTGTGGAAAGGTTTTTTTTGACAGCTGACTGGAGCTTGTGTATATACAGTCAAAAACCACCTACATAGTAGCAACATTTGATCTCAGAAGAAAATCACAGTGGGGTTTGTATGTGTCTGTATGACATACAGTGGGGAAAATAAGTATTTTATACACTGCCGATTTTTCAATTTTCCCACTTAAAGAATAGAGAGATCTGTAATTTTCATTGTGGGTACACCTCAACCATGAGAGACTGAATCTAAAAAAAAATCCAGAAAATCACATTGTATGATTTTTAAATAATTAATTTGGATTTTATTGCATGAAATAAGTATTTGATGCAATAGAAAAATGGGTTTCTGTACCAAGCATTAAGTTCTTTCTTTACAATTACAGTGGTCAGATGGCTCTTGTAGTTCTTGACTAGGTTTGCACACACTGCAGCAGGGATTTTGGCCCACTCCTCCATCCAGATCTTTTCCAGATCTTTCAGGTTTCAGGGCTGTTGCTGGGCAACACGGAGTTTCAGCTCCCTCTATAGATTTTCTATTGGGTTCAGGTCTGGAGACTGGCTAGGCCACTCCAGGACCTTGAAATGCTTCTTACGGAGCCACTCCTTAGTTGTCCTGGCTGTGTGTTTCAGGTCATTGTCATGCTGGAAGACCCAGCCACGACCCATCTTCAATGATTTTACTGAGGGAAGGAGGTTGTTGCCCAAAATCTCGTGATACATGGCCCCATCCATCCTCTCCTCAATACGGTGCAGTCGTCCTGTCCCCTTTGCAGAAAAGCACCCCCAAAGCATGATGTCTGTTACACTTCTTACTATTATATCATGGAAAATGTCGGGCATGAAGAATCATATAGAATGACTAGATAAGATTAACTTTATTGATTCTTGAAAAATATTTAAAGGTATGAAAAATATCTAGACAGATATTTAGACATAAAGCTTATGAATAATATAAATTGCATTTTAAGACATGAACTTGTAGAGGTTGAAGTGTGTGGGAGGAGTAGGGGTTAGATTGGCAATGGTGGGGTGGGGGGGGTGCATTTTCTGTAATTGTATTTATTTTTAAAGCTACACTCACCAGCATCGGTCCTTATAGGCAGGGCAATTAAAAATGTTTACAATCTGAAACGTTCACAACTACTGAAGGCCCCGTTCTGTGTGATTTCTTCGACAATATCAGCTCCCACTATATCTGATAGCACCTCCAGAATTTCATTTTGAACAGTTTCTTGTGCACTTGGAAGTATACGGTGACTTTCTCTTTTTCCCCCCCCCAATGGCTCATGTCTTGAGATGAGTCTCGCAATGGACAAAAACTTCCCCTTGTTATGAGTCATGGTGACCACGCTGTGAAACATTCTGAGTATCTGTGAAATGCGGACTGTAGAATGCCTCACCCGGAGGTCTCTGGCCCTGCCTGGTTATATGTGAATGTCCCTGGCTGTTGGCTAGTTTTCCCCAAGCTGTGAGTGCTGCTGGGTGGGTCTTTGCTGCCCTCACCTTGGATCTGACCTGCACTCTCCTCCACACAAATAGTTCTTAGTGTATCCTGAAGTTGTCCATTAGAATACATACCTCACGTTCTGTAATATTTTATCCGTTTTTCCTCTGTTAGAGGTTTTGCACATGACAGCGTCTGTCGCTAGGCTTTCATTTATCCGCTAGCTAACTACCTGTTAGCACACTCACTAAACCATATCTATTAATGCTAATTTATTTTAGGACTTCTTACCAGGCAACTGGAACCACAGTTGTATCTGTTTGTTTGTTTTAATCGTTTAAGTCTTTGAAAAGCCTTATACATCCATACAAAATATTGCTTGGCTTCACGAAAAATGGGAAGTGATAAGACGGAAAAAATTTTAATCAAATAATTTAACTAGTTATTCAGGGATGGAATTCAAGTACTTTTTCAAACAAACAATATTTTAACTATTTATAATACAGACTGACCTGGTTCAATTGAATCTGCAAACCCAATCAGGTTTCTCCGATATCGCTAAGAATTTCACTTTGTAGTCTCGAAGAAAATGTAATTCTTTTCATACTAAAAATTTCAGCCATAACGTCTAAGAAACCTTCGAATGTTGGTGAAGCAGACTGCAGCCACCATATTGTCATAGCGTTTTCTTACTTGCCACTAAACATCGTCGAGTTACTTTATTTGTACCCGTAAATAGATTTGGTGTGCAGTGAATAGTATTCATCCATAGACACTTGTTACAGACATACACTTATCACACATCATTCATCTTACAACACTGGCAACTTAAGAAAAGATCTATAAAAATATAACGATAAATAGTTTAAATACAATACAATAAAATACTGTTTACTATAACTGTAACATTCATTTGTGTGATGGAACAAAACTGTTTTTGTATCGTTTCCTTCCACACCTTCCAACTATAAACCTGTGACCAGAGGGAAGTGTGCAAGTTCTATTGTTAATTAAATTTTGTGACAAATCGCCCCAAAATTGAAGCAATGCAGCTTAGTGTCAGCAAAGGAAAGGGCTACATTTTTCTAATTTCCCAGTTAGAGAACGTCAGATGTATAAGGGATTTGTTGAAATAGAATTTACTCTAAGGCGTTATGTATTTGTTCCAAAATTCATGAACTACTGGGCAGACTTTAAATATATGATAATGGTTGGTGTCCTTCTCTACAGCCTCTCCAATAAGATGCCCCAGTAGATGTGTCTGTTGGCATGGTTTAACAAATAATTTTTATGTTGTTCTAGCAAAACTCTCTCCATGTATTAGATGAGGTTGTTTTCCACTGAGCAATGCAGATACCCTCCCTCATTTCCTCAGTCAGCACTACTTTACTTTCCTCTTCTCACTTTTATATTTATTGTGAACTCAGTTCTATGTGCCAGAATTTAGAATTTTCTTTATTTCCATGTGACTGGTGTGCTGAATAGAACGGCTCCAAAATACTGTGTTTAATTCGTTTTTGTTGTTCCTCCTCTTTAATCCCTGATCGAAATAGTCCCTCATTTGTGATTATCTACAAAAATCTTGCTGTTCTAATTCAAAATTATGCTTCGGGGTTTGATAGTTTTGTAGGTCATCGTTAGTCACGATGGGGTGGTGGGCAGAGATTCCTTCATTCCATATCTTTAAAGTTCGGCCCGTCAGTGGGTTTCCACTCTTGCATTGGTATATCTGGAAATGAACTTTCAATGTACTTCCGGCGCATGCTGGTATAATCCCTGTTATTCAGCACGAGTGTTCTCAATTGTGCAACATTATAATTTTAATCAAGGCAGAACAGTGCCTGCTTTTTTTCCCCAAGTCAAAGTGTTTTATATCGAATCCATGTTTTTTTCCCCTACCACAAATATCTTGAAATATTTTTTTCCTATTCGATAAATTTTGTAACTGGTTTTTAAATATAGTTTTATATGTAGGTTTTGTGTATATTCATGTGATTCTGTTGTTAATTGTCAGCTATTAGAATTGTACTTACAAGCTCTCTAACCCTTAAACAATAGTTTCCGTATACGTTTGGGGTCCATGTTTCTATGATCTGAAATCAACATCACTAATAGCCCATGAAAATGGGTGAGCAGTGACCCAGGGGGTTTCACTGTTGGACCGCTATCGGGATTGGATGGTTGCTTTCAACACTCTGTTCTATAAACACAGGGCATCCAGATGACCGCGACCACGCCGTCCATGCAGGCTGTGCGACTGGAGACAGGCCTGATCGAGCTGAGGCTCTCTAATCGGATTCAGAACAAACCCGAGCCTGGAAGCAGCAGCTACCTTAAGCTTTTTGGGAAGTGCCAGGTGGACCTGAATCTGGCCTTGGGCCAGATTGTCAAGCACCAGGTAAGCATAGAAATTCTGCATAGTGTAGATCAATCTTTAGTGAAGGTTTATGTTCAGGCCAGAAATTACTTTGGTAGATTAGGTCTGTGTTCTGCTTTTCTGTTGATCAGTTTTTGTCAGTGGCGGGCAGCAAGAGGCAGGTTTTGTTGCTAAAATTTCCTTCGGGATCAATAGTGTCTATCCGTCCGTCCATCCATCCATCCATCTGTGGTGTGTGTGCATAGGTATACGAAGAGGCCGGCTCAGACTTTCACCAGGTGGCATTCTTCCGGACGCGCATCGGCCTTCGGAATGCCCTACAAGAAGAAATTTGCGGCTCTGTGGACAAAGAGGCTGTACTCATCACTCTCAATCGGCCCACTGTGTTTGCCCAACCCGTTGCCTTCGACCGAGGTTAGCCCACTTTCTCCCACCCGTCACTTGAGAAAATCGCCTTTGGGAGGATGCACGTCAGAATTCCAGTAATGCCATGCCCTGACAAGGTTACTGTTTACACATCCTGATAAATGTTCTCCTGACCTCAGATGTATGAATGATTTCAGTATACAGTTGTTCGATGGTTCATAAAATGACTACGCTGTTTTCCTTGGGCAAAGGATAAGAATGGACAAAGTAAAGACTTGGCCTCATTTGACCCCTGGCACATAGTTGTTAAGTGAATAATTGTAATCATGGTCTGTGACTGGTCTGTTGGCAGCCGTACTCTTCTGGCTCAACTACAAGGCCGCATACGACAACTGGAATGAGCAGCGGCTGGCACTGAACAAGGACATCCACATGGCCACCAGGGAAGTGGTAGACAAGCTACCTGGCATCCAGCAGACCTCCGCCCAGGCCTTAGGCACTCTGTTCCTTCAGCTCACCGTCAACGACCTGGGAATATGCTTGCCTATCACCAGCACTCTCCAGGTACGGTGCAGATTGGCTATAATGGCTGTCAGTTAGCGATAATCCTGTAAGCCTCTTTATCCAGAAAATGATACACTATTCAAGTTATCAATATGTTTATAAATTGTTGGATGTGAAGGAGCTTAGCATTTCAGTATTTCCCTGTTAAAATGGTGACTTGTTGGTTAGCTCTTGTCGTTTAACAAGTAGAGCATTGCACTGACTCCAAACATCATGAGCTCAAATCCCAGGGGGCACAGAGAAATTGTAGCCCTTCCTGGTATTGTGAGTGAAAATGAATACCAGGTAAATAAATAACTGTAATGAAACTGTCCATTTTGCTTCGCGTAGGCCAGCCACGACATGGATTCTGATATTGGCTCGTCGCTGGTGCTGACTATCGACAGCACGCTCATCACCGCCTGCTCCTCTGAGTCGCTGGTCAGCAAGGGCCACTTCAAGAACTTCTGCATCCGGTTTGCCGAGGGCTTTGAGATATCCTTGGACGATTGGAAGCCACAAGAGAGAGGGGACGTCATCATGAATGCCTGTGAGCATTTCTCTGAAGCTGTGTGATGGACTGGACCTTACCGGTTTTGACTGTGTGGCGATTGAATTTGATCTTGACCCCCTCTTAGGCGTTGTCCCAGATGGCACATATGAAGTATGTTCAAGGACCACAGGCCAAGCTTTAGCAGGTGAGTAAAGCAAAGGTGAAGTGGTCAGAGGTGCCATTAAAATACACCAACTAGTTACACACTCAGTAAATCAGGAATTAACAAAGTAAAGGAAACCTAACTGTCTTTACTTGGCTTTCTACTTTTAAAATAAGGACTTTTTGAAGAAAAAAAATGCTTATGTATATCAGGAAGTGATGTAATGAAAATGGGAGGAGCCTTGTAATGTACAGTAGTGTGTAGAAGTCTTGGGCAGACAAAGAAAATGTATAAACCTATTTATCTGTGCTGCGTTTCTTCTGTTGTCCAAAAAGTTACTGACATGTCTCCTCAGAAGCACCCCAGTCATTCCATCTGTTACATTTCACCAGCAGGTCAATTCATTAAATTACTTAATTAAATGACTTGATTATGCTTTGAATAATCAAACCAGGTGTTTTTGTAGTTGAGTCAAATACAAGGGTGTGTTGGATCATTGCTGCAAATACTGGGATGCCATCAGGAGAGGTTTTGAAATGGTTAAGTTAACACACTATGACAGACATAGTTCATAGTTCTAAATTAACGTGATCATTTAATCATCATTTCTTTGTCTGCCTAAGACTTTTGCAAAGTACCGCATATGTGTGTAAGTTTTCCATGTATGGGGGGGTGGCGGTTCTGGATGGGGGAATAAGCACCCCATTGTGTGACGTACACCCCAGAGGAATCCGCTACTATGCAACTTCCCAGCTGCTGTCGTTAGTGTTTTTTTCAGAGAACATGTGGTTCACAGTATATGCGAGGTGATGATCTGTTGGACTGTTAGCAATTATCTCCTCCTTCCCTAGTGTGAAGGAGAAGGTCGCTTTGCGGCAGAGCTGACTCTGTTTATCTCTGTCCCCTTTGTACCATGTGATGGTGTGTGTAGGGTTTTGGGGACTTTTTCCCATAACTGGTGCATCACAGGGTCTGAGTTACGCCACCCCCACCCCTTCTCTGGGGATAATTTAGCCTTTTCTCTACTGCCCTGAATGGTCTCAGAAAATTAATGAATGACTTTATGGAGAAGACTCATCTATTATGTGTGATGAATTTTAATGGCTTCCTGTGGGGGAGGATTTAGAGAAAAATCTGAAAGGAATTGTCCAAAAACCTCAGTTTAGTGCTGTTTGACTTTGGCAGCAGCGAGAGTTGAATTTGGACCTTTGGTTCCCTGGGAATGTCTGGTCAGGGGTCGAGCTGAAGGAAACAGTAATAAACCAGACAGCAGACTTTTCTGGTGGTAGGCTCGCAGTTGAGGGAGAAATGACGGAAATGCTTTTACTGTAATAAGTTACTCATCAGTTGGGGTCCAGAACAAATGCCGTGTAACCGTTTGGAAGCATGGCAGCGTAGGGGCGGAAACCTCTCAGTATAACTTCATGGAATTAATAAGAATTTTATCTGATGTACCAAAAGTTACCGATTATCTTGTTGGATGACTTTGGGGGAGGTGTTGAAATTGCTGGGCTGACACACTTAGACTTAATATTGCAGATTTACACCTACGTGAAGATCACTTAAAAATAATTTCCTTAGACTGCCAAAGACTTTCACACAGTACTGTAGAATCCCAGGGTGACTGGAAGAGCGATCTGTGATCCCAGAGAGCAGCAGTGCGGGGACCTGGACACTGAACGTGCTCTGGAAGATGTGTGGCATTGACGTCCACATGGATCCCAACATCGGGAAATGGCTCAGTGCTCTGGGCAGCACGCTCACCTCGTTCACCGGCGAGGAGGACGTTGACGACACTGCTGATCCCGCCACCCTCAGTGTGGCCGACCTGTCTGATGAGGATGAGGTGGACACCATTCTGATGGTCAGGTTCCATGGTTTCTGTTGCTAGCACATTTTCTATCGTTATTTTCCTCTGCACAAAGCTCAACAAGTACAGTTTTTATTCTACATTTTTCAAGTTCTTTTATTTTTTACGTGCTATTTAGTTCCTCTACGTTCCAGAATAAGTCTATACATGTTTCAGATGGGAAGTGATCTGTTAAGAATTGGTGGAATGTTATTGTTTTGACCAATACCAGCATAATTTGCTTCGCTAAATATATCTACTTTATTTTCTGGTAGCCACTCTTATATGGCAATATACCAGTTCTTCTGGCCTTTGAAGGAATGCTTCCTGCTTCCTTTCATTTACTTTTGTGTTTAATATACTTCAACATAATTTGTTGAGTTGATATATATACAGTTGTGTCTACTGTGACCCATGTGGAAGTGTTGAGCTTAGCTGAGCCTCACCTCCGCCCTCCACTGTTTGCAGCATACAGACGTAATGGCCAGCTGTAGGCCCACATTCAAGAAACGCCTTGTAAACCACCTTCTGGGATTAACCCCTAATTCCCAGAATTGCTCAGCCCCCATGGAATACCTGAGCTCGTCAGCTGTTCCCGAGCGTGTCTTGCATAGAGCCTGCCAGGCCAGGGCTCCGCGGCCGCTCTCATGGGGATGCGTACGTACAGGGCTGACCCTCGGAATCTTATTTACTCAGTCTTCCTCTGGCTCTTACCTGGTGGCTCTTTCCCTGGGCTTAGATCTTTCTGGGTGACTAGGTCATCTTGCATGGATCGGTGTTTCGGCCAACATTTTGATCTTCGGAATTGCTGGCCAGGATATTTTTTTCCAAATCGCTTTCTAATCGTTTGACAGCACAATATTCACTCTTTTAGAATCACATTGGTGTACGGGGAACAATGAATGGGTCTAAACTCTGGTTTTTGCTTTTGAAATCAGTCTTTTTAGATTTAGGTGGGCCGTGGTTATTTTTGGGGAAAAAAAATCATTATTGAAAATGTGCTTTTCCTCCCTCTAAAGACATTATAGCCTAGTTAGGATGTAATACTGATTATGCTAATAACTCTACACAGGAGACCATTGACTACAAACGTCAAATAGTGCCTGGGAACTTGATTACTGATGGACGAGGTCGCAAGTTCTCCAAGAGAATAGTGGACATCAGAGAGCTGAATGAACAAGCCAAACTCATTGATGATCTCAAGTATGTGTTGATTGATTTGATTGATGATATCATCTTGAATAATATCTTTAAAAAGCTAATAGCTATGTTAACAGGATGACCATATGCTGAAGTATACTATATTGTCTAGTATTTTGAATAGCATCCACGCATCCGTAATAATGCTTGCCATGACCATCTCTTCAGAATGTTACCAAAACCATCCTTGAATATATGATAGGAAATTTATGCGGTCTTGCTGCATCTTTTCTAGGAAACTGGGTGCAAGTGAAGGGACGATAAACCAGGAGATCCAGCGTTTCCAGCAGCTGGAGTCCTTTGCTGTGAATGATGTGAGGAGAGATGTCAGGAAGAAGCTTAGGAGGTCCAGCCTGAGGGTGTGTAGCTTGTGCATATGCTCGAAAAATGTAAATACTTCAGGCATTTGTTGACAAACAAACAGAGGTCATTCACTGCTCTCCCAACAGGCTGCATCTTTAAAAGACAAGTGGGGTCTGAGTTACAAACCCAGCAACAGCCGACCTAAGAGTATATCAGTGCCTGGGAGAACTCCATTGCTGAGGATGGAGCGATTGAGGTACTCATCCACCTGGGTGTTCATCTCTTTACATGTTGGGTTGCAAGACATTGTACTCTCCAAATACCTTATAATCCAGATATGTTCATATAATACTGGAGGCAATGAGTCATTCATGCATCTTCAAATAGACTTCAGTCAGGAAATGCTTTGAAGTAAAATACCAGACTTCAGTTTGATTTTATATGGTTATCTTTGTATGTGTATGTGGTCGCTTTTAGTAAGATTAATTCAGTGAGATCTGAGAAGGTCAATACGGATTTTTTAATTTAATTTTTTTTTTTTTTGCTTTTTGACTGTAGGCCAGCGGATGGAGATGACCTTCCTGAAATTCGGGTAGATGCAGCCTCCCCAGGGCCGCATGATATGGTACAGTTTTCCAGTCACTGCCTTATCAAGAACTTTCTTTCTTCATGATGGTGGCCTCTATGCTACCCCTTAGCAATAATAATAATCTAGAACCAAAGATTAGCCTGTAGTCACATATGGTGCATCCATTCATTTTGCGGCCTTCACGGTTTGACCAAGACCTCAGGTCTTGGTCAAACCCTAAAACTATGTTGTGTTTAATGGTTGATAGTTCTCTCTGGGCTCACGGGCAGAAGGTGAAACATCACACTCTGTTATCTCTTGGTAACCTCTGCTTTACTGTGTGAGCTGTTAAAATAATAAAGTAATACTGTAACATGGAAGTGAGTAATAATGGAAGTGATTGACCATGAATCATAGTGTAATCATTAATATTCTTGTTGATCAGTATTTTTATTTTACCCCTCAGCTACATACAGTCTAAAAGGAAATAACTAACATTGGGATGAATGCTCTGATGAAACTGAGGATTATGCTTACTAATGTTTTGCTTAGTGAAGTTTTTGTTCTGGTTTTGGTCTATTTTTGTTACTCTTCAAACCCAACAGCAGATTAATAATATGGATGTTGCTGATCACCCTGTGAGCTCAGGAGCATTGTTTTTCCAGGTATCTATGAAGATGACTCTGGAAACTGAATTGGGTGTCTTAAAACTTTTCCTTACTTTATGGCCATCTGACTTATTTTGGGAGCAATATGCAAATTCAAGACACAGTACATCTCTGCTCATCTGAAAAAAAAAAATACAAATAAGAATAGTCATTATACATATGTGTATGTATGTATGTGTGTGTGTGTGTGTGTGTGTGTGTGTACGTACATATATATATATACACACACACACACATATATTATATAA
>JAAGVU020000110.1:179931-199482 GCA_011763525.2 Mormyrus iriodes | reverse complement strand
ATATACACACACACACACATATATTATATAATATATAATACATTATATATATATATATATATATATACACACACACACACATATATATATAATAAAATTTTCTTAACCTTTATTTTAAATCTATTTTAATTGGTTGTACAGGTTTAAGATTTACAGAAATTTCAGGTAGCTGAGAGTTATTGGATTTGCACTTCTGCCCTGGTCCTTGTCCTCACTGTAAGCGTGCTTTTTCATGTCTCTCTGTCCTGCACGGGGTCCTTCGGGGTGGAGGCCTTTGTCACGTTACAGGCTTCTGGTGCTATCTGCTTAGGTGGAAAACCTGACATCTATCTTTGCATTCTCTTTAGATATGAGGTATATTCTGGGAAGAAAACGTGAGCAGAGTGAAGTTCTTGTTTAGAGAAAAAATATGATATATATGTGGACTGTGATTAAGGAGACAATAATGCAGTATGTCTGTGTTGGTGACTGATTATCCTGGGATTTTTCCAGCAGGGTGGGGTAAATTTGCATGCTACCAACTATCCAGAGTGACATGCTGTCTGGCACATATCAGCCAAGGCCCTGGCTAGACTATGCATTGTTCAAAAAAAAAAAAAGAATAAGATCATCAGGGAATCTAAAAAATAGTATTTATTAAATATCAGTCTTTGGAGGAATGGTACAGTCCTAGTGTGACTTCTGCAACTGTGTGTAAATAGAATAAAAGGGTTAGCATCACACCCAGGCTTAATGAATTTTGTGAAATAATAGTGCAATAATCCCTTCATATTTGCCAGGGTAAGAGGTGGTAGATCCCCACAAATGTGAAGATTTATGCACTGGGAGCACTACGTTTTGGAAATTTAAATGCAAAATAAATGACACTGAAAAGTTTAAAAGCTACTGCGAGAAACGCAAGATTCCATGGTCACAAAGGTGCTTAACACGTGACTGAGGCTGGTCGCCTAGACGAAGATGCACGGCGTACCTAAACCAAAATGTTTATATTTATTTATTTTTATGTGATCCAAATCCTTCTCAGCATTGTTTTTGGCTAACATGTCGTCTGCAAGTTCCTGCAATCTTTCCTCTAAAAATATTCCCGTTTAATCGTTCCCGGCCATAACCGAATCTGTGAATGTGAAGGGGTTACTGTATGCATGAGCTTTTCTTAGACCTGTGGTGTTGCCTGGCTGGTATATGCTGGACGGTCAGCTACTCTCCTCCGCTCATTCTTTAATACTGCCTTCTCTCATCTTCCCATCCGGCCATCAGTTCCCTGAGGGGGTCAAAATGGACCAGCTGAACTTGGCCGCTGAAGAGGCTTCACCCCATGTCCATTTCCCATCCATTAGTGAGAGTCCGAGTTCCGTGTTTAGTGCCCCTGCCACCCCTGCTGCCTTCGCACCCGGCCCTGGGGTCGGCGAGCAGGACGACAGCTCCTCCTCATCCTCCATTGACTCGGACAGGGAGGAGGAGTATAGCCAGAAGAAACAGCCCCCATGCTTCGGAAGGCCTGTGTGAGTGCCGCTGCTTCTTTGTTCTCTGTGGGTGGGGCGTGGTTGAGAGACACCTGGAGCTGAAGGCGGGGCCTGACTCTGCATCAGAGAAAATTAATTGGCTGTTAGGAGTTTCCATGACATTGTGCGTAGCCAAACCAATCAGGAGAAATATTGCTAGATTACGAGTAACCATTTGTATGACCTAGGACAGCTAAGAAATGTTACCGTGTTTATTTGCTGCATCAGAGTACAAATTATGATTATGTGACTATGATTATGACTAAATGCTTAAATGTAAGGCAAAAGCGATCATGCCAAAGGAATATTATTTCTGATATTTGGTGGTCATCACAGTTTATGTCTAAATAGCTTTTGACATTGATGACGACGTCACCTCCCATCTCCAGCTTGGAATCCCAGAAGAAATCGCCTGGCCTGTCTGCGGTGAGCCAGCTGTTGGCCGACAGCTGGACAGGCACACCGGCTGCCCGGGGTGTGGCGGGCTCCGGTGAGAGGAACATCGACTTCGAGCTGGATGTCCGCGTGGAGATTGACAACGGCAAGTGCATGCTGCACCCCACCATACAGACGGAGCAGGATGACACCCCCTTCAGGAGGTGAGCTCCCCAGCACCCTGGGCCACCACGGCCTCACTGAGCATCTGAGGTGCTTAGTCACCTATCTTAAGAATCCTTTCTTTGCCTGAAAAGATCTAAACTGAGTTTAAACTCCCATCTGACCATGCTTCACTCTTACATTTTAAATACTTTTGGTGATGTTTTCCTGTGTAGGAGTTATGAACACATCCTGAAGAACGTGCACCAGGAGTCTCCAGAAAACAAGCCACTGAGGTCCTCATTCTTGCAACCTTCATACCCCTTGGGTGGCAAGAAAGTGCCATCTTCTCTCCAGACCAAACCCAGCGACTCTGAGACCACAGTTTTCTACATTCCCGGGGTGGATGTTAAGGTCCGTTCATATCTCGCTTCAGTGAGGTTCCCTCCCTATGGGCGGAATACTGCTGAATGATCCAGTTTTCCACAGATTTCTGGGTGAAGTTTCAAAGCTTTTGAAATTCCTTGATAGCGTAATCCATATTGGCCTGCGGTCAGATATAATAGACACTGGGTTTTCAGGACCGCTGATTTGTGTAGAATGACAGTGTTTCACTGTCTCCCAGCTACATTACAACTCTAAGACCCTGAAGGCGGAGTCGCCGAACACATCCCGCGGCTCCTCGCTTTCCCGGATTCTGTCCAAAGACTACAAGCTGTTCGACATGAATGATGCCAGCTGTGCCCCTCCACCGAGCCCAGGCCAAAACAAGGCTGACACGCTTCTCTCTTCCACTCCTGTACCAGTCCAATCAGGTACTGCCATTCCCTAATCCCCTTTTCATTCACTGGTTTGTGAAATGCCACTTCCTGGGGGGTTACTTACTCTGGAACTCTAGGACCAGAACTTCTAGCAGGGTTTAACTGATGGTTAGTTGGTCATTAAAAAATCCCATCGAGGCAGTTTCCTTTAAAAACCTGATGGTTTTGTAAACTTTATTAATGGCTCTTTGGTGGATAGCGCCACGAGTGTCCTGTGACCTTGCAGCGAAAGGGAAGTGCTCCGGAGGTGTGAAGACAGCCAAGCTTTATGCCTGGGTGGCCCTGCAGACGTTGCCTGAGGAGATGGTGATAAGCCCCTGCTTGCTGGACTTCCTGGAGAAGGCCCTTGAGACTATCCCCCTCACGCCTGTGGAAAGGACGTGTACAGGTAGGAGTCTGGCCTTCATGTAGTGATTGGCCATAATGTAGAATAGCGGCCTTGACCTTTCTCCTATCAGTTACATCTACCATGGTAACTAGCCTTTCTCCCAATATGTGCTCGTATGGTTCAATAAACTGGGATGCAAACCTCATCCTTTATGGCTCCGGCTCCTCGAGCACCACACCACCTGTTTGTTCTCGCAGCCCCCAGCTCTCGGGACAGTGACCTGGGCCAATTTGATCCAGTAGAGCCATTCGAGGAGTCCACTATGTCACTGGTGTCCTCTTCCGGCTCTCCCTACTCCTCCTTCCCAGTGGACGTGGTGGTCTATGTCAGAGTGCAGGTATATCTTGTGTAAACAAAAGCTGAAATGTTGGTATTCTTTGGGAACTTCATGTCTCATTTGGTACTGAAGTACCAGAGTAACTAAATGGTGGCATTCCCATTAATAGTGAAATGTCTTTACTCGAGTCTTTCTAATGAAGTGCCAGCTTACTTTACATTCACATTTATTTACTAGATGCTTACTACCTTATAAGAGAACTTTTCAAATCAGCAGAAAGTACAGCATTAAGGTATTCCTGAAACCGTTGGGTTTTAAAGTGTTTCTTGAAGGTGGAGAGGGAGTATGGTATCTGGATGTGGTTTAGCAGCTCATTCCGCCATTGGGGAACTTGAGAAATGTCACTGGTTGTTTCCAAGCTAAATGTTGTTAAGGGGGAGTTGGCCATGTCTGGTGACGTTACTTTGCTGCTGACTGCTTCCTGCACACTGCAATTGCCCCTCTGTGTCCGGTCAGCCATCTCAGATCCGGTTCAGCTGCTTGCCCGTGTCCCGGGTGGAGTGCATGCTGAAATTGCCCTCTCTGGACCTGGTCTTCTCCTCGAACCGTGGTGAGCTGGACCCGCCCCTTCCCGGTTCTTCGACCCATTCCACACTAAAGAACAGTGCCAGCCAAGGTACCGCAGGCATATTCGTGTTCATGTTCTTCCATCTTCTAATTGCTTATCCTTCTCACACAAATTTTTAATATAAATACTATTCTCCTTATGTTAAATCGGCACTGAGATTATTATTGACTACAGTGTCTCAGGTGCTATAGATGATCCTGATGTCATCACCCCCCCCCCCCCCAGGCTGCGCCCCAGGGCATGGCAGCCCCCCAATCAGAAGCAGGCACAGCAGCAGCCTGTCCGACGTCACGGCGCCACCCTCCACAAACTCCTCTGGTCTCAGTTTCACGGCCTGCATGTCCGACTTCTCGCTATATGTCTTCCACCCGTACGGTGCCGGCAAACAGAAAGCGGCCACCGGTGCTCCTCCCCCGGGTACGACATGGAGATCTGCGCCACTGGTTGCCATCGGCACAGTGCCCTTGGTCTTTTCTTAATTTTAACGAAGTGTGAATAACTTATACCTGTTTAAGCTGATATATTAGATACTGGTAATAACCAATAATGATAGAAATGATTGCTGGAAAACCATAGAGGGATTACCATGCATTGTATGACATTTAACCAGTGGGAAGCGGGTTAAACCTAAACCTAATTCTAACCCTAACCCCCATCTACTATTGAGGGTTTGGAACAACTGGGTTTGACTCCTCCCTAGTTACTTCTAGAAAATTTTTATGGATGGTTAATCTCCATTTGTGATTATTTGTCATGCTTTGTCGCATGGAGGTGATGACACAACATGGTGACACGATGACACGGCAGTGAGGCTAGGCCATAGAGTCTTGTCTCCAGGGTGATACCCTTACTTACTCTTCAGGTTCGGATGAGGAGCCCTGCTCGGTGACAGGCCGGAAGGATTCCCTCAGCATCAACCTAGAGTTTGTGAAGGTCAGCCTGTCCAGGATGCGGCGCACTGGAGTACCGTCCCTTTTTGACAGCTTCGTCACCAGCAAGGGTGGCAAGACGGCCACCACCCTCATCAACATTTCAGGTTGGGTCTGTACAGGAATCATGCACACGCATGGCATGCTGGATAAAAACCAGACTGAATAGGACATTAAAGAACATTTAAAACTCAAATTTGATTACCGAATGAATGTGCATCGCTATCGCACCATTCTTAACTTGAAATATCGTAAGCCGAACCATTGCAAAGTGAGGAGCATCTGTATGCATGTTATATTTTAAGTCTTGCATGGTCTATGATTAATTCTTTGGACTCAAAATTCACACAATACATGATGCATAAATTATGTTCTGTACTTCACAAATAACATGACTTTGTGTGAGGTGGAGAC
Source organism: Mormyrus iriodes (assembly GCA_011763525.2). Classification (NCBI taxonomy): domain Eukaryota; kingdom Metazoa; phylum Chordata; class Actinopteri; order Osteoglossiformes; family Mormyridae; genus Mormyrus; species Mormyrus iriodes. The sequence goes on along the minus strand of JAAGVU020000110.1, from coordinate 193,986 downwards.
ACCGGCGTGAGTGACCCCGTTTGTCTTCTATCCAGCTGTGTGCGACATCGGCTCGGCCTCATTCAGGTACGACATGCGCAGGCTGAGTGAGATCCTGGCCTTTCCCCGTGCCTGGTATCGCCGCAGTATTGCCCGCCGCCTCTTCCTCGGAGACAACACCATCAACCTGCCCAGTAAGAGCTCCGCAGGGTCAACACACCCCTCCTTTGTTGGGAATGGACACGATTCAGTTCAGCCTGATTTACATGTATCTGTTATCAGAGGAATAATGCCTTTAGCTGATCTAAATAGCAACCGAACTCATGTCTCTATCACTGTGTCCAGCTCCTGGCCCTGGAACACCAGAGTCTACGGAGAGCATGAGCCAGCACCTCTCTCCAGAGGCCCAACAGAGGGTCCACAGGAACCAGGCCTTACTGCAGCACACTCCGCAGCCCCGTGCAACAGCTGGGGATCATTCCAGCGGCAACATCCTGGCCCACCTTAAGTCACCTGCTCGTCCCAAGGCAGCGCCCGACTCCTCTTCAGCCCCTAGGATAGGTAGGCCAGCAGCACATTTCCTAAATAATCCATCTTGTCATGCTCTTTAAGTCAACATTGTGCTGATATGTCTATATACAGATTGTGCTGTATAGTGTTTTACTGTGATTGAACACTTTATCTATAGATCTTTATACTGTACTGCATGAGTTTATTTTTGCTAAAAAATTTTCTCCCCATTGTCCCCCCCCTAGCTTTGTAACAGTCACAGAATGGTATGTTCTTACTGTGACTGGAAACTTTTTTTTTTTTTCTTTTTTCCCTTCCAGATTCTGTCACCAGGACAACCACCCCATCAGTAAGTAGGAGTGCCAAGGTGGGCAGCCAGCAGGGGGCACCGTGGGAGACGCTGGTGGTTTTCGTCATCAACCTCAAACAGCTGAACGTTCAGATGAACATGAGCAACGTCATGGGCAATAACACGTAAGGCTGAACTCTTGCAGACCCATTCGGCACCAACGCGCCAGTGGTCATGTGACATCTGTAGCACAGCTGTGGGTTTTTCTTTAAGGTGCCATCCAGTTTTACCAACCACATGTAAATGCCCATAAAAATGTTGTTTTAATGCTACACCACTCGCTATACCTCTTCTCAACCAGGTACTTGTTTTTTTTTTATTTGTTGTTTTTTTGATGCTCAGGTTTGGGAAATTCCACTGATAGCTCAATCAAAATGAGCTAAATTGGCAGCCAATAGCACTACAGGTTCTGATATTTGTCATACAGCCATAAAAAACAACACTGGGAGGGGGGGGGGCTGTAGGTAACAGCAGTAAAGTAAGCATTTCCAGAGATTGGGGATTTTTGTTTTTTATTTCTCCTCTCACCCCATGCTTCAACAATGTTAAGTCTGACCTTTTATAATCTATAAATGAAAAGCTTTGGGAAATACAGTTCATAATCAATCAGAGGTCATTTAATGTCAGGTTTGCTTGAGGTGCAGCAGGGAGTGTAGTATTTAAGGATGGCCGTCAGGGTTTTAGTCCAAAAATGAGATTTGCCTTTGTACTCTTGAGAAAAACGCTCAATTTAGAATGCAGGAAAGATAAACGATCTCTAATGAGAATTATTAAGTGTCAAAGCAATCTATGAATGGATGCTAGTAGACATGATGAATTCTGCTATGAAGTGTCCATCACTTCTGATCAGGTGGACTACCAGCGGGCTGAAGAGTCAGGGCCGGCTGTCCGTGGGCAGCAATCGCGACCGGGAGATCAGCATGTCCGTGGGGCTTGGCAGATCACAGTTGGACTCCAAGGGTGGCGTGGTAGGGGGGACCATCGACGTCAATACGCTGGAGATGGTTTGTAAGTGCCCTTCGCCTTCTGAACCTCTGCTCCCCTTTAAATGTTTTTTGTCTCCATATATTTTTCAGTTAGTTTGATTCTTTCACTAAATACTGCTTTTTTTCTACCTGATTCCAATGAAGCATATAGACTTTTCTATGATTTATGTTTTATGGTGATTCTCTAATAATCAAACATCACTCCAGTTGCACATCTTTGCGGAGGTATGTCTAATGACATGTCACTGAAGGGGATCTTCCTGTAGGTCATTTTTAAGTGAAAGTAAGTGCTTAGTCACATGTGCTCTTTAGTCATATGTGATCTTTACTCAGACATGTTAGCATTCAGATATCAGGGATCTTAAATGGTCTAATTTCTTGAAATGACTAGTTATGTTATAAGTAGCACTGTTCTCGTATATCACTGATTTGTGGGGGTTGAGTTCCCGGAGTTTTACATCACTTGTGGGTGTTTGTTCCAACGTCCGGACCCTGGGCACCGGGTTAATTCTTCCCAGTCGATGGAAAATGCAAAATCATTCAGTCTGAAGAGGTGTTAACATCTGACTGACGATGCCACACACACGGACACGGTTGCCACTAAGTCTGCATAGCCCTACCTGTCTCTTTGCAGCCCACATCTCTGAGCATCCTTGCCAGCAGCCTGAGCATAAGATCCAAGTCACCATGGGGTCCACCGAAGCCCGAGTCGACTACATGGGCTCCAGCATCCTCATGGGCGTCTTCAGCAACGCCGACCTGCGGCTGCAGGATGAATGGAAAGTTAGTCTCTGTGGGACGGCAGACCCCAGCCTGTCTGAGAAAAGGTTAGCCTAATTGTTTGCGACCACCTCATACTAAAATTTAGGTTACAGCCAATACAGTGCAATAATCGTATATACTAGGGATGTAATGGTACACGTATTCATCGTGAATTGTTCCGTGAATTGTTCCGTGAATTGTTCCGTGAATTGTTCCGTGAATTGTTCCGTGAATTGTGCATCATTTTCGGTTTGGTGCACACAATGAAAAGAATACATTCCTTGACATGGACGGAACCTAGATTTACAAGTAGCTGTTCAATACAGAAAACATTATACTAATTGTGGCTTTGAGCTGGTTACAGCTAGTCCTGGTTAATCAGTCATGATGGTGAAGCGAGAGCTCTTCCCACAGCACTTTAATCAGTAGTTTGGGAACATTTTGGTTCCCCAGTAAATGACACCAATATCAAACAGAGTAGTTGATGAGACCAAGACTGTCTGTTGGCCGCTGCACCAAACTTGGAATTGTCGCTGGGAACACATCCAACAAACTAGGTCCTTTGACATGACATCATCCGAGTGTTTGTATGATCGGAGCAAGTCAGAAACAGCCTCTGCGAGTTAGTCTCCCCCTGGAATGTAAGATGTTTTTGCCAGGAAATTCAGACTGGGCTAAAAAATAACTAATGCTATAGGGGTGTGTGTCACTATTGCTGAGTATACAACTATACTTGGTAGTAGAGAGAACACGGTTTGTTATTTTAATGCAATCTTATTATTATTATTTTTTTTAATTTTACATATTGATTTTTAAAATGCGACGGTAAGGGTCTCTTGGGTTTTGTTTTAAAGACGTCGACAGACACATTGCCTTTGGTTTATTTTATAACTGATTCTGTTTGCAGTTTTAGTGATAAACATTTTAAAAATTTATTACATTTTCTCCACTATACCGAAATTGCACTCAACCTTGGTTTTGAGTTCATGGTTTGTACCAACCCGTACATTTTGTGTACCATTACACCATTAATATATACAGTGCCCCCAATAGCATGATAAATTATGTAGTTATAGTATTAGCTACAATAAAACGATTATAAGAAAACTCATCTAATTATCAGTTTGTTTACCCATTGATTAAATTTATTGGAAGTGGTAATATTTTATTACAGGTAAATCTTATTGATGAACTAACCTTGCTTGCATAGTTCAGCTGAGAATATCTCCCCAGAGAAACAGAACTGTTTCTTTCAAATTAAGATGACTGATGGTGCTTTATGGTTCTCCTCACCCATCCAGTGTGATCTTTGTCCACGGCGACCTCCAGTGGGACATTTTCCAGGTGATCATCTCTCGTTCCACTACACCCGACCTCATCAAGATCGGCATGAAGCTGCAGGAGTTCTTCACCCAGCAGTTTGACACCAGCAAGCGGGTCCTGTCCACCTGGGGTCAGGGTTCATATGTGCCTCCGAGGACACCAGTCCTGAGCGCCGAGAAGGCCACACCTGAGCTCCGTAAGCACCTCTTCAAAATCATTCTTTATTATAATATTTGAAGTACTATCTTCAGGGATGCCTGACCTCGTTGTTCAGGTCTTGGTGACTTTCCTCAGACTGTGTGTGCCTGTTCTGACTTTCAGATACAGACACAGCCCATCATCGCCACTGGCCCAGCGTCCTGAAAGTCATTGCCGGCTGCCACATCTCCCTGTTCCGGAAGCCTCTGCCCGAGGATGCTGTGCAGTTGGGTGGCTCCATGAGCCTCCATGGCAATCACATGACCCTGGCCTGCTTCCACGGTCCCAACTTCCGCTCCAAGTCCTGGGCCATGTTCCACCTGGAGGAGCCCAACATCACCTTCTGGACCGAGGCCCAGAAGATGGTAGAGGAAGATGGTAAAGACCCAGCTAGGGAGAAAGACATTGCGTGATACGTTAACATTTTGTAAATAAAAATAGTTGTATTTATGTATTTAAAATAGGATAATATTTATATAAAGATTTCCATCCCTTTCTGCATTAGTATTAGTGCTTCTTGCGAGAAAATTATGGGATTTTATCAAAGTCTGAAGATACCACCTTTGTAGGAAATCACAGGTTTTCCCTTTAACCACCTTATAACGCAGGATCTTGTGATGACTCAACTTACGTCGTTCAAACGCTGGATTTTCATTTGGGTCACAACACCATGGTGACTAAACCTTGCGGTGCACTGGAGAGCCCCATGGCGACCATCACCAAGATAACCCGGCGACGGCACGAGAACCCCCCGCACGGCGTCGCCTCTGTGAAAGAATGGTTCAGCTATGTGACTGCTATGAGGAATGAAGGTTGTATATTTATGTTTGACTTAATAAATACCACAACTGTCCTGATTTTACTTCAACAAATTGTTTCAGTTAGATCTGACTTGAACTGTAGTTATGACTAATACTTATTGCGAATACTCAATGTTGTTGACCCGTGGTCTGAGCAATATGACTGCAAAAATAATTTAAAATAGGACATGCACTTTGGGTAATTTACAGAATAAAGGCCATTCCTCTTCTGATGCAAGAGGACTGGAGTTCTGTTCTAGGAGACATTTTGGACCGTGGCATAAATGCAGCCTCCTGTTATATTAAAGTGGCCCTGATTTTTCAGAGCTGAACAAACTCCGGGAAGTGGAAACTGAAACCAATGATCCCGAAAGTGGAGTAGAGTCCAAGGTCTCCAACGAGAGGAATGCCTTCAGAGGGTCCTCCAGCTACAACCATGAGACCGAAACTATCTTCGCTCTCCCAAGAATGCAGCTGGACTTCAAATCCATCCAAGTCCAGGACCCCAAGGAGCCCTCTGTTACAGGTACCAAGTTCCAGAAAAACAAAGCAGGGCTAAGATTATGTGAGAAAACGAGTTTGGGTGTTTATTTGGGGTGGGTGGGGTCAGGGGGCAAACCTAGAATCAGAATCGTTTATGTATTACCAAGTACTCTTACATAAAAGGAAAAACAATCAAGATAATAAAAAAAAAATTGTATGTATGTTGCATTTATATAGTGCTTTTCAAGACACTCAAAGCGCCAATCAATAGGGAGTCACTTCAACCACCAGCACTGTGTAGCCCCCCCCCCCACCTGGATGACGTGACGGCAGCCATTCTGCACCAGTACGCTCACCACACAGTAGCTAAGGTGGTGAAGGGGTAGGAGAGAATTCACCAGTTAGATATAGGGGATGATTAGGAAGCCAGATCTGATTGGGCCACAGTAAGCAATTTCAGCCAGGACATCAGGGTACCACACCTACTCTTTCGAAAGATGCCCAGGGATCTTTTATGACCTCAGGCAGTGAGGACCTCGGTTTTACATCTCAGCCGAAGGACGACAGCATTTTTACAGCACAATGTCCCCGTCACTGCACTGCAGCATTGGGATCTACACTAACCACAAGATGGGCTAAACTGTTGACCACAAATTAAAAAAGTGATGTGTCTAGTACAGATAATGTGCGTGACACAATGTAGCAGCAGGTGGGTATATGGGCAGGGGGCGGACAGAATGATTGGCTGTTGATGGGATCTACTGCTGTAGAGAAACAACTGTTCTTTAGGTGCGTAGTCTTGATCTTGACAGACCTTCAGTCATTTGGCCAAAAAGGGCCTGTGTTTAGGCACCTTTAGCCCCTGCAAGCCCCCCCCCCCCAGCACTTCCCTGTTGCTCAGTGTAGGTGACCAAGAGTTCCAGTCTGTCTGTCTTAGGTTTGACAGGAAACTGGTGTTTTACATCTTTTGGTTTGCCTGGGGTACGCATACATTTCCTTTTCCGTCCCCTCCAGATTCCCTCATTCTGTAGTTTTCTCGGTCACCCAGAAGGTGCCACTCCCCCTAGCCCATGTGGAACTGCTTTTCCTGTGGTTTTACACTGTGGCCATTTTTCCCCAGCCTCCAGCAGCAAGCCGAGGGTGGAGTGCAGTGTGGTGACTGAGTTCACCGACCACATATGTGTCACCATAGATGCTGAGCTCATAATGTTCCTGCATGACCTGGTGTCTGCTTACCTGAAGGAGAAGGAGAATGGTGAGAACACGTGATGGTCCTCTGACACCAAGCTGGGTCCATTTCTTCTGAGAAGTCAACAGCAAGTGTCCCAGAAAGGAACCTCACAACTATTGTAGCAATTTAGGAAAGGTCACTGCTAGTGTTCATACATTTTCAAAGCTCCATTGTAACCTGTCCATGCTACTTGTCCACAGCTCTTCGTGGCCCACGGTCCACTGCATGGCGGGCAGGACAGAAGACTGTCAGTACCATACCTGAGAACAGCTCCAGTGAGGAAGAGAAGCAAGATGGCATGAGCTACACCCCCGTGGACTGGAGGGAGTTCCTGTGCAACACGTGGCACCTGGAACCTACCGTAAGGTGAGACCACCAGCCAGGCAGCATCCACGCAAAACGAGCCCACACTTAACACCTTGTATAGCACATGGTGATCCCCTTTGGACCTAGAGCTACAGAAATGCTTTGAACTTCACTTTGCCAGAAGACTTTACATCCACCATATTATATTACTTCCAGCGATCAATATTTCTTCCAACCAACTTTACAGTAGAGGGTTGTAGCGGCTGGGAGCTTCTGCATAAATGGCATGGGCTTACCTAGTCCATTACAGGGCACGCACATACACCCAATCACACACTGTGGGCGATTTAGAGACACTACTTCCCTTAACTGAATGTCTTTGAACTGCAGTAATACCCAGAGAAATAGCAGAGGAACACCACATGCACAGCAGAGATGTAAGGCAACCATGCTATTCACTGAGCCACTGTGTCACCCATAATATCGGAACACTGCTTCAATGCAAATGGCGGACTTCAGTCTCAAGAAAAAGAACCTACACTGCACTGTCATCATGGTAGCTTGGCTTGTCACTCCTCCAGACACCAAGATGTTGTACCATTTCAACACGTCTTTCTTGAATGGTGACAGTTGTATTTTACTAACTCTGTGTTAATGTTTGAGGTTATCCACTTTAGGTAACTAACAAATTCCATTTGCTAGAGGTGGAAAGTTCAGGTCCAGAAAGTACAAATCCAGACCAACTAGTTTCAACCAACCAGTTGAGTACTCTGTGACTGTGAGAAGATTGTTGTTGAACTTAATTCTTCCTTCCTGTATTTCCTTCCAGATTAATTGACTGGACAGGACGGAAAATCGACCCAGTCTGTGTGGACTACATTCTGCAGAAACTAGGATTTCACCATGCGAGGACTACTATACCAAAGTGGCTTCAGAGAGGAGTGATGGATCCTCTGGACAAAGTCCTTTCTGTTCTGATAAAGAAACTGGGCACTTCACTACAGGACGAGAAGGAGCGGAAAGGAAGAGGCAAGGAGGAACATTAACTGTTTGGGCCTCTCCCCGTGTGTCACTTTATGAGAGCCCAACAATGTGAAAAATTTTATTGTATAGATTTTTTTAAACATGTAAAGTGTATTTTTTAATAGACCTGCACATTGCTACTGCTGAACTGGCTGAGTTTTGGTGTCAGTGTTTACTACAGTGCATGTTGCCACTAAGAATTTTAACAGTCAGTGTAGCAAGCTGCTGCATTCTGTATATTTTGATCAAAGGGTAAAGCGTTTAAATTTATGCTTAAGCATAATTTTTTTTATGATGTGCAATAGACTAATGTGCATAAATTGCTATATTCCATCAAATGTGAATTTACTAAGTATGTTGATTTCCTAACGTAATTAAAAATGAAATCAGTCATTTCTGTCCTACTGCTGACTTTATAGTGCCTCTTTTAAATTTGGAGAAAAGACTAATAGAAGGGGGGGGTGGCAAAACCCAAAATGCCAGTATCTGGAAAAATTAAGTTCGAAAATGCAACAATTTCGTGCCATTACTGGGAGGATCATGGAAGTAAGGGATAAACCACAACGACTTTTGCGGTTATAAGAAAATAATCAATCAACAACAACTTGGTGAAATGTGGTCTGACGAAGTGGAGAGTCACTAACCAAGTTGTTTAGGTTTCTGCAGGCTGGAGCAGTAGGCGTGTCTAAAGGGTTGTGGGTGTGTTGAAAAGTGGGCGTGTCAACAGGAAGAGTGTGGTGAAGTGGGCGGAACCACGTGGCTTATTTCCTTTGAACTTTCTGGAAGTATGGCAGTAAGTATAAACACGCATAGGAAATGTCTTACTCTATATGAACAAATATGAAACAGGCATTTAATTATAGATACCAATTAATCATAGTTGTTGCCTGGCCTATATTTCGAGATGTGAGTTTCTGCAGGAAGGAGTAACTGGCATATCGAACAGTGGGTGTGTCCAAAGGTTTTATCTATTGCCTGAAACTTCTCTCAATAAACATTTCAGAAAGAGACCAGACATTCACCAGACATCCTAACCCATCCTGACTACTCATACTGCAAAGGGTGGTAGTCCAGTCCCGGTGTCGCTGGTAGCTCCGGTTTATGACACAAACCTGGACACCAGCTCCACCGGGGTCCGCAGCTCGTGGCTAAACATGAGGGCGGTGGGGATGCAGCTAGTGTTCTCCTGCACAGCTGCTTGACAAGCGCACAGGTCCAGGGGGAGGTCAACATCCCAGTTGTGCTGGGGCTCGGCAATGAAGGTTGCCAGTTGTGCGGCTTGGCTACGATGGAACTGTTCCACCGGCCCGACGCTCTGAGGATGAAGGGGGGGTGGTGCAGATCTTCACGATCCCCAGCCTCCAGCACACCTCACTGAACACCGGTGCCTTAAAATTTATCACCTGGTCGCTGTGTAGCTCCTCTGGGGCCCGGAAGCAGTAGAAAAACTTCTCCAGGAGCTCGGCCACTGTGGGGGTGGCGCCCTAGTATGAAACCTTGTACGCCTCGAGCCACTTCAGGAAGTAATCCATGCAGCAACTACCCTTGCCCACTCCACACACACCAGATACTGCTGCGGGGAAGCCCAGGTCTGCCGGTTAAGGCCCTTCCAAGCCGTGCAGACAGCGTGGTAATGCACGAACAGCTTAGTGTCTTACCGGCAGCCAGGCCAGTAGAATCACTGCCACGGCTTCCCCAGCGTTTTCTTTACCCTGGAGTGCCCAGCCCCAACAGCAACATGTTCTGGCCTCAGCACGACAGGGCACAAGCTCCGGGGCACTAGCAGGTGCAGCGGCTCCCCTGAGCTGTCCGGTGATCACCAGTGGCTGTAACGCTAACCACCAGGGTGCCCCATTCAGAGTAGTAGGCCTTGGTCTCCAGGCCAAAGGCAGAGATCGCCTCGCAGCCTGGTCGTCCAGCCACTCCCACACCCTGGACAGCACAGCACACTGCTCGGTGGCAAGCTGCTGGTGATTTGAGGTCCTGGTGGGCCTGGTTGCCCAGTGCTGTGTGAGCAGTGGCCACTACCAGGGTGAGTAATTTGTTAGTCCTCTGCTTGGCAGCAATAGCGGCAGCTCATGGTGCTTCAGGCCTGGCGAGACAGGGACGATGCTGAACCTCGAAGTTGTACTCCACCAGCACTTCCAATCAGCGGGCCAGCTGTCCCTCTTGTTTGCAGAAATTCAGGAGCCACACAAGAGATGCATGGTCCATCCACAACTGGAACTAATGGCAACAGAGGTATGGCGGGAAGTTCTTGCAGGCCTACACCATGGCTGGCAGTTCTTGTTGGGTCATGCAGTGGAAATGCTCCTTCCTACTTAGCGTTTGGCAGAAGTACGTAACTATATGCTCCCCTTTGGATCCTATCCGTGACAGCACTGAGCCTAGCCCCTCGGTGCTAGGGTCCTTGTCCAGAATATATGAGAGATGAGAGTCCAGTTATGCTAGCATGGGAGCATCGGTGTGAACGCTACACCGGGCTGGTTAAAAGCCGTGCCACGGGCATCCATCCACACAAAACTACTTATCTTCTCTGCGGTTTTGCTATGCTGGCAACGTCCTTAACAAAACATCGGTATTAGTACGCCAGCCCCAGAAAGCTGCACAGCTCTGCTATAGACTATGGAGGGGGCCAAGCTCGCACACCCACTGTCTTCACTAGGTCGGTGGAGAAGTTCCCATTGATGATGTAGCCCAGGAAGTGCGTCTTGCATTTGGTGGAGGGAGCACTTCCGGGGATTCAGCCGCAACCCTGTCCAGTGGATTGCCACAAAAACTGAACTGCATCGACCAGAAGTGCCATCGCAGGGCCAGTTCGACCTGCTTCAAATGTGGACAGCCCCCTCCCCCCCATTCGTTAGGAGACAGAACTCAGTTAGTTAGGAAAAATATTTATTAAAGTGCTTAAATGTTTCTTTTGTCATGTACCAGTGGCGACCTGCCAACAGCCGATGATTGATGATTCTCGTCGCTGCCATCTCCTGGATCTGCTGCTCTGCTACTTGATGCTTTGCCAGGGGCAGCTGGTAAAGACACAGACGGTTGAGTGGGGAGTCCTCAATGTAATGTTACACCAGGGAAGTGGGTCAGCAGTCTTCTGTCCCTCACTTTTCTGCGTGCGCTTCCGGTTGTGGATGAGGGGACGAGATGTAAATTTCATCATCAGGGGTTAGCTGCGGATGACTGCGGTCGATGTGCATGTAGCCCAGATTTTTATGTCTAGCGGAAACAGTGCGCATCAACTGCGCATGTGCAAGATAATTGTCTAGGCATATTCAGTAGGTGGCATGTATGTAAACTTTATCCTTTCAATTTGTTCAGTTCAAAATAATAAACATCAATAGCTATGGAAACCTTGCCTCATTTATATTTGTTCAAGATTAATGATATATTCCACCTATGTCTTTATTATTGATTTCTACCCAAATATCATATTTTATCAGAAGAATCAAATAGCACTTTCAATGAGAAATGTGATGGGGCAGAGGTAAAAAGATAATACCAAACATATTTGCTGTCTATATTGTTTGTGAGACAAAGCCTACATCTGTTAAATGGTTTTACAAAAATTGTTTATATTGTTTTAAAAACCCGAGAAGACTTCAGACTTGCTGTTATAAACCTTACCTGCTTTGTGTAAGCTTCATTCAGACCAAGAAGACGACATCTGCCCTCTGCTGGTCTGGAGGAATAAGATTGTAGTACGCATGCGCCGACCGCTACTATCCGTATCCACAGCCGAGCTATGAACACCAGCATGAACAGTATGAACCAGTATGAGTACATACTGTAGTATGTAGTATGTATGAACACCAACTGTTGCGCGAACGACCGTCCCCAGCCAGGAAGTGTAAAGTATGTACTAGGCTTTAGAAAGATGAACTGGCACATAGCTAGCGACTTCCCAAGCAGATGCAATGACAAATATAATATAAACACTATATGAAAGATGTACAGTACACACTATATAAATGGTGTAAATTACATATAAAAATAAACAATACATAAAGGTATTCAAACTATTAAGTAAATTGTAGTGAGACAGACTATATAAACAATAAGATGATAAAGTGCAGGAGTGACAATGCGCGTTGATCAAACAGCATACTAAATGCAAAGATAAAAATGGCATTGACACGGGTTGATTCGGGAAAGATGATGTGCATTAGCGAGCTGCAGAGATCTGCCCGTCATCCGCAGGGGGCTGGGCGTGTCACGTGCTAACACGCTGTCGATCCGCTTCATCTTAGTGATACACGGGGTCCGACACGTTTCCCACCTGTTTTCATAACTCTGTTTAGCTTAAGGTAATTATCAAATCAGCACATACATGGGCGTGGTGCTTTTTAAATGATCGTTTTCAGAAGGTAGGGCGACTGTTGTAATTTGGAAACGCCTAGGAATACAAATTTTGAAACTAGGCCCGTTGTCTTTAGTTTTAGCGGGTTCCAGGACGAATATCATGCATTGAGTAAACAGAACTATTGCTTCAAGTCATTCATGTCTTCGTTGAAATGCGCACAAATACAGAGTCTCTAAATATTGTCCGTGTTCCCTAGTTTGCTTCGATGGACCGAGGGGGATCTTTGCGGAGCTTCAGAGGGGTCAGCTTTGCCCCGATTCTTAGTCGCAACTTTGTGGCCCATCACGGATGTAACAGCCCGTCGATGTCGCCCAGTTACTCGGCGGTTCCCAGCAGCAAACGGGAGCTCGTAAGCTGCCCAGCTGGCGCAGGTAAATGGGTATTAATGCAATAAAGGCAAGTTAAGACTATGGGATAAAAAGTGGCTGTAACTCCCGGGTCAAATTTTCAACACAAACGCAAAACTATAGCGGCAAGGCCCGCGGTAATCCAGCAGCTGCTTCGCCGCTACATGGCCACCGAAATGCCATTATCTGATATTTTAGTTGTCCCCTTCAGAGAATGTTTAAATTAAGATAAGCATCCGTCCCCAGTTACCATTTATCCTGTACAGGGCTGCAGTAGTGTGTGTGTGTGTGTATATATTTATATATAATAAAAAATATTACAAAATAAGAACAATTATTATTAATCATTTATTTTTGGTAAATCGATCTATCCGGGGTGATTCATAATGTACAGTCTGCCCTAGGAATTCAAATAGTAAACTTTCATAACGTAATTTTGTGTCTAACTCTCAAAATGTAACTTTTTTTTTTTTTTTTTTTTGGCAGACCCAAAACCTAAGGTTATACCTGCGCAGTTAATCGAAACATACAAGCATGGGGGAATCCATGCCGTTTCAGCCCTATACCAAGTCTGCCAGGCCCTGCAGTTCCAACTGGAGCTCAAGGAGACTGTAACACCAGGTGGGGGGTGGGGGGCACCTCACTGGACCAGCTGAAGATCTGTAGTTGCATAACAAAAATGTTTGTTGCAGATTTGCAATGGTCTTTCCCATGTTTTTAAAGGCTCATTAATTAAGCTCATTATGTCACCTGTTCAGATTAACCCGTTTTCATTATACAGCTTTTAGCTGGTACCGCTCTAGTTCAGTAAAATAGGTAATGATTACACGAGCATTTCCTTCCATAAATTTGGTTGCGGGTTCCTATGCCCTACCTTTTACACTCACCAGATTTTAAGCGACCATGATCAGCGAGGTCTTCAGCTCTCTCACTTCCTCAGGAAATGTGCGGGGGCTTTATTTCGCCTTCTGTGCTGTAATCGACGGCATGGAGTACCGGACCGGGGTGGGCCGCACAAAGAAGGAGGCTCGCGCCCAGGCCGCTCAGTTAGCTCTGGGTGACCTGTTGCCTATGCTGGAGTCCTCGTCGGATGGGCCCCAATCACCTGGTGCAGATGCGGCCGGGGCCGTCGACCCCGTTCCATACGGCAAGTATAGACTTCTTAAATGCCACCCCCCATCTTCCAATCGCTTATCTATTATGGGGTTACATGGAAGGTCTGCAGCCTATTCCAGGCCACCATTTAACAGAATTACGTAATGCATATTATTGATAATGATGGGGGCTTTTACTTAAAAGGAAATTTAATGCAAGTGTGAAACCGTTGCTATAGTTCAGTATCTGAACAGTACTTTCCCTCTGGAATGGTCCAGTATAATTACACGCTAAACA
>JAAGVU020000110.1:122737-179267 GCA_011763525.2 Mormyrus iriodes | reverse complement strand
GAATCTGCAGGCTTAATTGTAGCAGGCAGCTGCTAATCCGTCTCACAATGGTGGCTATGTGGTGCCACACACACACATCACTACATGCATTATACCTGCATTTTTAATATAACATGATGATTTTGAGACTTTTTTTTTTTTTTTCAGGACAAGGTTGTAGCCTTTGCAGTAGAGATATGGGCACTTCAAATGTGGACAACCCCCCCCCCACACCCTTTGTTAGGATGGAGAACTCGATTAGTTTGGAAAATTGCTTATTAAAGTGCTTAAATGTTGTTTTTGTCATGTACCAGTAGCGAGTTGGGGGGGAAAAACCTTGATTTGTCATATGTCAGAAGTTAGCTGATTCATTTAATTGTTTGGAGCTGCTGAGTGAAAAAAGTTATGCCTACAAAAATCAGGTGCTGACATTATCTGAACAAAATACACGAACTCTTTGAACTTAGTACTTTTTTTTTTTTTAAACTCATCCGTTGAACGTACCAGTTTCTTTAAATAACTACATGATGTCATCCTAAACTTTCGCTTACGTGCTTGCAGGCCTTAATCACAGGTCTTTATATTTTGTCCCTTCTGTTGAGTCACGATTGATTTTGAAGTCTTGATTTTCACATAATGGCAAACAAAACCAAATATTTTGGACAAAACGAAAGGCATCCTCTTTCACTTTTTACCTTGTAAGGAAGCAGTGAAATATTTACGGCTGAGGAATTTGCAAAAGACTGCTAGCCAAAGCTCCCACTCCCCTAGCTTAAATACCCTTTTCCTTGTTTTCTGTTTGGCTCATCTGTTCAAGGATAATTTCTGGTTTGGATCAAACTTCAAACTTGATGCTTGATGTTAACACTGAGTAACTCCACCTATGTCTAGTGTGTGTTATTTTCAAGTAAATTAGCTTCATTTATAACTTTGTTTGTGACCCGAAGTGTCTTCCTGATTTGGATCCAGTAATCTGGGTTTTTGCAGAATTTATGGGCTAGCCTGCTCCTGGTAGACTGCCAGTCATCTGTAATGTTCGTCATTGAGGTCAGGCACAACTTCCTTCCTGATCCTTCCATACTGACCAAATTTCTCTTTTTTAATATGTGAAGTTTACATTGTGGTTCTTGAAGACGCATTTCAGTTGGCATCTGGGCTGAATTTGGTGGGATGGCTTGCTCCCCCTAGATTATCAGTGATCTGTGATTTTCCTCTGATAATTATGTATGTACTGTACAGATCATTTTCACAGATGGATATAGCTGATATTGATGTGTAATATGCTTCTGCTCCCATTGCTTTTCAGTTTATAATAGACGGGGCTATTGTGCACGCATTTAAATGGATGTTCATTGAATGAAATCCTGCAGGAGAATTCCGGTGTAGTTTATGGTGTGGCTTTTGCTGTGTGCAGTCTCTGGGTACTTTTTTAGTCGTATTTTGTGGCAGCAACACGGCAGGCACAAATTTTATATATATAATATATAATAACAAAAATAGCATGCACACACACTCGTACAATATTAGTTTTAAAAACTAAGACAAATTTGTAAAAGGGGGGGAATTTTTTTTTTAATCAAATACAGAAGGTCCCCAGCTTCTTCAACTTACAATATCTTCAGTATAGGTTTATCGGAACGTAACCCCATTGTAATGTACAAGTCGCAAAAATTTGGAAACAAAACCTACTCGGCCCTCTGAGACCTCCATGCTAAGCTCATCGAGCCAGAGGACCGTTTTCTTGTCTTATCTGGACCTAGATAGTTAAAGGAATTGTATAGTGTTTGTGCCTCAAAGCAGTAGAAATGGCCTCATTGGGAGTATGACCTGGTACCATTCCAACCCGCTCTGTAACTGAGGGACTTCGGCCTGTCACCCAAAGCAGCAAACTACACCTGCAAACACAGCGGAGGAGAATTTGTAGGTGGAGTCCCCTTAAAATCAGAAGGCAGCTCCTCTCTAATTCCCAATAAACAGGCAGGCTTCTTTGGGTACTTCAGCTGCCGTGTTCAACACTCTGCCATCTGATGACTTGAAGTGAGCTAAACTTCGTTTAACCTTTATGGGGATGTATTGCGTTAGAAAAGGAAGATGTTGCAAAGCACCGTAGAAGGTTAATAAGTTCAATACTCTGTTGCAATGTAGGGATGAGTAATTTTTTCTAACCAGACTGGGACCTCCCTGGTCCTTGTCATGGGTATTGTTCACACAACATGGGAGCCTTAACGTATATCAGTGGACCAGGACTGGGTAACTCTTGATCAGCTTGCTTTCCTTTTTCAGCATTTCCAGCAGGTCCTCCACCCCTTCCTGAGATTGAGACGAGCTTCTCATTGCAGAACATTCAACCACGCATGAAGTTCTATGGTAGGGCTGTCTAACTGACTCTGTGATAGCTGAAAGTGGGATGCAGTTTAAACAGGATGCGATCTCTTTGCCTGCCATTTGTATGTGGTAACAGCCTCAATGTTGACACACGTTTTAATGCTGACCAATCCTAACCCCTTTTTTTCACAGGTTAGGTATATGACATTTGTGTACCTCATGTACTACAACAAAATCCTCGTATTTGTTCAATAAAAGGTTCTGGTACATTTTAATAACTGAAAATTTTTTAAACTTGTGTTCCCATAAGCAGTGGAGGCTGCGGATTGACCAATTCTAAAAGTTTGCCTTGCGGAAAACTGCTGTGAACACTGTCAAACGTTTTGTGGTTTTCCCCAAAAGCGAGGAATCCCGTCGACGAGCGGATTCCGGAAGCCGTGAAGCAGCGCTTCAAGAAGCTCATGGAAAATTACCCACAGTTCTTCTCCTGCGGAAGCACTCTGGCGGCTTTTGTCGTTCAGTCATGTGAGTCATCCGACGAACTGCTGTCATGGGTATGTTGTGGTCTGGCTGCTCTTTTTTTTTAGTAGATCGGATGGATGGATAAAGATTGCTTTTATTGACGATTCAATCAAGTAGTTCTTCAGCGAACAGCGTTGACGTACCTTATATGCTGTTAGTCATGGGACTTGATTTTTTTCTATATTTTTGCTGCTCGCCTTCTGCTAGGTCACATACCTTATGGTGCTAGTAGAGTGTGACACTAACAGAGACTGACACCATTGTTTTTCCACCTCTCCAGGTTCAGGATTTGAGGTGGTTGCCATAGGAACAGGGGATTTTAACACGAGGGAAACGGTCACCGCAGACGGTCGGCTCCTTCACGACGCCCATGCGGTCATCACGGCCCGGAGATCTCTCTTGCGGTACGTAGATGAGGCACTTTCTGGATGACTCTTCTGGAATTTGCTGTTTTGCAAGGGTTTGCTTGCTCTTCTTGGAACCATCATGTTAATGCATGTGGTAATGTCTGCAGGTATCTGTACCGGCAACTTCTAATGTTCTTCTGCAAGAATGGCATTCTGATGGAAGAGTCGATATTTAAGCAGGATGAGACCACTAAGCTGTTAAACCTGAAAAATAACACCTCTATTCACCTTTACCTGAACCAACTACCCAAAGGAGCAGCCCAGATTCCCTCCCACCTGTAAGATGATCACCCTTCCTATAAGATTCCCTTCATGGTGCAAATGAGGCCTCAGACTTCCCACTGTCCCACATGCACTCCCCTCCCTCCATCCCTAACACAGGCGTCTGAACCCCCACTCCATCTCGGCGTGGGAGGTCAATAACCAGATCGGCCTCCATGTGACAATCGAAGGGAAGGTCTTCTCGGTTTTCTCCTCCACGCTGGAGCAGGCTTCCCCCAGGGTAGTCAGCATGTCGGCCAGCGACAAGCTGACCCAGTGGCAGGTGCTTGGTGTCCAGGGTGCTCTGCTCAGTCATTTCATAGAGCCCATCTACATTGACAGCATCCTCATAGGCAAGTTGCCCCGCCCCCCCCGTCTTGTTGGATTGGCCGCTTTGCATCACATGTGACTTGTGGTTGTGGGTTAATAACCACATATGTCTAAAGCAGCTTCGGAGCCTGTATTGTGATGTGCGATTTTGTTTGTTGGTTAGATAACTTGTCGGATTTAAGGTACCACAGTTCTGCTGTGTGCTATACAGTTAACATTGTCTAAATATTCAGTAGTCATTTATACGCCTTATGTGCATCTGCTAAATTAGCGAATGCTGACTTTGCTGCACTTGTTAGTCGGTTAATTCTCTGCTCCCAGGAGCGTCACTACAGATTTATGGGTGGGGAATCTGATTTTAATGCAAATGAATGAGAACTAGGGTTGCAAAGGGGTGGAAAATTTCTGGAAACTTTCCATCCCATGAAAAGTTAAGATGGGGAATTTCGGCAATGTTCCAAGTTGGAAACTTTCCATGGGAATATGAGAATTAAAGGAAAAATTCTCTGAATTTTATAACCGTAATGAGAACACTATTTGAAGGAATTGGTGTACATTTATTTATGGGGACTATAGCACCTGCTTGCCAAGCTTGGAGAGGAAAGACACTCCGGTTGCTGTTTGTGTGTTGTTGTCAGATGGGATTTGTTTTTGGGGGCTCCTCTGTATAATGCCAGGCCTGTTCGCATGTGTGCGCGCACCAGGGGACGCCACCTGCAGTAGCGTAAGAGGATTGGAGATAGCGGTGAACCAGCGCGTGGACGGCATCACCGGCAAACTGCCGACGTACTACTGCGTGAACCGGGCTCGTGTGGGCCTGGTGCCGGCCGTTTGGCCAGAGGGCATCATGGGATACCGGGCGCTCAGTGTGAATTGGGCACAGGGTGATGCATCTCTGGAGGTCGTGGAGGGGCTCGAGGGCCGAGCCACTGAAGAGTAAGTAAAGTTCTGGCTGGTGAACTCTGCGTCTGTCTGCTAAGGGCGGGGTGCACTGGGGTATCCCCCACTGCGTTTGTCACATACTCACCGCCAGCCACGGTTATTTTTCAAGATTAAGGAACTTTGTCTGTTACAAAGTAACAGACATTCCTTTTATGCGCAGCTTGTACATAACGTGACATCAATCAACACAACTGATAAAAACCGCCAATAATAATCACAAAGCTCATAAGAGAACTTATCTTGCGGCATTTAAGATTCTAATGGCTGAGTGAATAAATGATTTTATGTAGTCTTCCTGGCCAGAGGACCTGTATAATGTCCTGATGGTAGTGATTATGTGGATTTGCCAAAGGGCAGCTAACTACTTGTGATCCTGGCAGCCTTTCATTTAAACTAGCCCACTTGTTGGAATTTTATTTACATATTCATTTTCTTTACATAAATCTACTGTAGATCATAAAAGTGTGTACTGTGTATTGTGCATAATCAGAATCATAATATATGGATGAATTGTATCTGTGTTTTGACATCGGGGCTGTTCCAAGAATTTCTTGTTCAGTTGGATGACTTGTCAGATTTTAAAGGTAGTCTGGGCTAAATGGACTTTGTTACTTACATTTAGCTCAGACTACCTGAAACCCGACAAGGTATCCGACTGAGCAAGAAATTCTGCTTCATGGGACACCCTCCAGTTCTCGATAGACGGCCAAATGGCATAGATTCTCTTTTCCCTTGGGTTGCTGACCTTAATAAGGGATTCTTTTTTTTTTTTTAAATCTTGGGTGATTGGCCTCTTTAGCTCGCCATTCAAAAGTGGCCCCGCCCTGGCAAGTCGGCTCTGCAAAGCAGCCATGCTGAGCCGTTTCAACCTGGTGGTGAAGGAGGCCCAGCGGGCGGATCTGTGTGCAACAGTCTCGTACAGGGATGCTAAGGTAACAGCCTCACGGGCCTGAATTCAGTCCCCTTTGGAAATGTGCAAACCCTAACAGCCATAAATACAACTTAAAATTTTTAAGTCTACAGTTATGTCATGAAAATCGAGTCAACATCGACTAATTGTTGATAACATTATTGATAAAACCACAGGAGAAGAATGCTTTGCAACAAGCAACAATCTGTATTCGCAAAACTTAATGCATATGCTGACAACAGACTTTTTACGTGGAACAGAAACAAGAAGAAACGCCAACAGGTTGCAAATCGGTAGCAACAAATTGTGCAACAATAACTTATACACTACAATATTCTTTTAAGTGCAAAAGAACAAAGACTGAAATGTTAATAACATCTGGGGAGGGAAACAAAATTCATGGAAGGTCCACCCTGTTAGCTTACTCCTTGCTGTCGTGAGGTGTTTTCTCACCTGGTTCTGAGTTCCTGGGCCATCTTGACTAGGAACTTTCGTAGCTCTTGGCTATTTTTGTGTGCCACTTTCCACAGCACAACAAGAACTGGGACTTTTATGGTAAATAAGGATGTGACTTTATATGAAAGTACTCCACCACCCCAATGTAATGGGCAATAAACATGTAGTTAGGTTTGTTAATTATTTGTTGGTTATGGGGGGGGGGGGGTGCAATAAAAACGGGACAGCCTTTTATTTATATGACCTGCGACATGTTTATAATTCATTATTAAATCTGGCCGGCAGATCAATCTTTTGTTTTCCACAGAATTTAAAAAAAAAGGTGTAATGTCATTCTGCTAATACATGCTGACAAGTTTCACCGCCGGCGATTATTAAACTAAAAGTATATCTGTTAGATGCAATTTTCTGAGGCAGAAACATGAAGATGCTAGTGAAAAGATGTTCATTTATGCATTAGAAAGAATTGATGTACAAAAATAATTCCATCTGCTCAGCTTTTGCTCCTCTACTTTTATCTCTTCCCCCACGAAACTGGGGGAACGTCAGCCAGACGTTCATGTTAGTGTCATCATGTGATCGGTGACTAGTCGACGTCAAGCTTAGTCATTGCAGAGAGCAGTAAAGTCAATTAATCTGTGCAACCCCCTAATGGCTATACTGTAACAAGAACTGTGCTGTAAATTTTAAAGTGGATTAAACTCCAGTGCATTTGTACAGTGATGGCATTACTTTTATGCCTCGGGCAGGGTCGCCGTTCTTACACGGCTAATATGGCGATGCTTTACTCATCCCTGTGGGGAAATGGTCTTTTTGCGTATCCCATTTTACTCTCCATGAGACACAAGGACACCTACGCAGATGAAAGTTTTGGGGTCACAGCTCAGGGTCAGTCATCGGCCCTGGAGCAATTGAGGTTTAAGAGCCTTGCTCAAGTGCCCAACAGTGGTAGCACCCTTCCAGTTAAGGAATGTGAACCAGTGACCACCTGGTAGTCGGCTTGGAACCCTATTCGGCATAACCACACACTGTCCCATTAGATTTAACATTCTAACGCCTGTAAATGTTTACCTGTTTCAGTGGGAGTAAATTGCTAGTAGTTTTGGCTAATCATACAAAGCAGTTTGAATGCCTTATTTGTTTTGACCTTTTTTCTTTTTTTTTTTTTCCCGTAAAGATGATGTCGAAGTCCTACCAAGAGGCAAAGAATGTGCTCAAGTCCTACCTGTCCCAGAAGGGCTATGGCTCCTGGGTGGTGAAGTCTCCCATTAGCGACTCTTTCAATATTTGAGACCATAATAAGATCGTAAAATCACTGCCCGCAAAACTGAGGACCACAGCTTGAGCAATACAGGATTATGCTATTGTGAAGAATCTCTGATCAACTTCAAAGGACTTCCTGCTTTGCTTTACGGGCCTAGGGTCCATGTTGCTATGTTGTGCTTTTTTTTTTTTTTAAATCTAAGATTTAAATGCACTTGTAATAGTTTGAGATGTTAACCCACAGTCTAAACAAGCATGTGTCCTTAAGTAAATCAGATATTATTCATACTTCGTGTTGCAGAAAGTTTATGACTAGTAATATATTAGGCTGGGATTTACAATATAAATACTTTTGGCTGGATTTTTTTTTTCTCTCTCAAATGTAATCGTTTCATTTTCAGAGTCATCTAGACAAGATAAGATCATATTGTGGTTTTCTAAGCACTTTCTAACAGGGATTCAAACGGCATGAAAAGCTTTTGTTGGCGTAGAACCAGAGAGATTCTAGGAATGCCACCAAGTCATCCTTTGGACTGTCGCCGTGTTTTAACATGCATTCCATGATGCATGTAAATCTTCAAGTCTCGTTTGTAGTTTTTGCTCTTATGAAGAAGCTGATTGTTTATCAGGAGTGTCTATATAAACCGGGCGCCGTGTTGCTCTTTGGCAGAGTTATCATTTGTGGCTTGATTGCGTCTAATGTAAGCATACAGGAAGCGTGTTGGTTTCCTGTGTAAGTTGCTCTGTTTACGGCGCCTTCATTTACTTGCGCATACCTGTAATGCTTTTCAGCATCAGCCTTTAACTCATCATAAATGTTGCCAACTTTCAGTTCAAGAGACTGGGATCAAACAAAAGCGTTCTCCTTCATGTATGCACTGCATCATGCATGGGTGCTTGTTGTTGTTGTTGTTGTTGTTGTTGTCTTCTGGATAAACCCTTTGTTTCTGAATTTTCTAATTTCCTTTATTGTTGTCTCTGAATGTCTTTCAGATTCATCACAGATTTGGGCTTGTCACAGTTCTTATAGTCCTCCTTATGCATAGAGTCCTTCCACTCCAAAGCTTGACAGTCATAAGGTTTTCAAACCAGTTTCAGTGACGTAGTGCAGTCGGAGGTACAAGCCCTTTCTGGCTGACAAAGCGCTTGCAGAAGATGCCAACGCAGACTCGTCGGCGCAAACCTGGGAGGGTCCTACATGTCAGCCAAGCTGCGGTGGAAATGGTGGGGGGTGGACGGGAGAGTGCCACGGTAAGCGTTGTCATCTTATAGCCATGAGCTCATAAAATGGGCTGAAAAATGTCACCTATTGACAGTGTTGCGACTGTTTCCCTGAATTTGTTCTTACAAATGCCTACAAAAATTTGTAGCGTAGTGTTCACATTTTCAATGGGTTAAGATTTGTTTGTCCATTTTGTGTGTTATTGTCAGTGAATGTGTCTGTATGTGCATATACACGTAATTACACCAAAGGAATTGCAATCAAATGAACAGTAGATCTAGGAATGGAGAACTGATTGGCCCATTTTTCAGAATAAAACCGCGCCTGAATCCTTTACTGTGGCCTTAACAGCTTAACACTGCACACTGGGGCTTTTTCTGGGACGGTAGTTTTGTACCCCTGGGTCCTAAAATTAATACCCTCCTGTTGGACTGAGCTGCTGGTTTTTGCACTTGTAGCCTTCCCATTAGTGTTATCAGATCTGGCCCTTCTCCCCTGAAGGCCCAGTGGTGCACCAGTTTAGCCCCTCTGGGATCAGGGTTCTAGTCTCTGCCATGGCTCCATGTTTGGGGAGTTGAAATCCCCCCCCAATAATAATGGGATTTACTCTGGGCACTTTGTCAGCCCCCCCGATCCAAAAACATGCTAAGGTACATTGGAGTTACCAAATTTCCCATTGGTGTGAGTGAATGGTGTGTGACTGTGCCCTGCCATATAATAGTCTGTCACTTTTTTCGGTGGATGTGTGAAACTTAAAACCCTGTCAGTCTCGTGTGGTCTGACAAAACCAAATAAACATGGCAGCTGTTCCACCGTCTGGATATATTTCGGATTTCAGACATAAGGAGACTGAAGAGCTGGACAAACGCAAAGTCAAAGTCATTTAATGAAGCAATACTTATGCGAAATCTTGGCACTTATTGGTCATATTAAATAAAACATTTGTTAATGCAGCTGCTGTGGAGTCAATTCTTAATTCGTGTATTAGTATTTTTAATAATGTACCAGCTCGGAGGGTTCCATGTACAATTTACAGCATTAATTCTCTAAGAATCTTTCCTGTCCAGGCATAATTGGTATTGTAACTGAAATATTTCTAATTGAATCGGTATTGAGTTGAGTTGAATCGATTTGGGAAATCAGTAGTGATACCCAGTCCTAACCAGGGTAGATGCATGTTTAATTCCATGAGCTCTCACTCAATAAAATCAAAGATCATCTGCCTGAATGATCTTTCCCAGTTTTTTTAATTTCCCTCCCCCCTCCCTCTACCAGTATTAGTTCTCTTGACAAGTGATGCCCAGACCATAATATTACAGTGCAACATCCTCAGCGACAGAGTATCCTCAAGTTCTACTCCATAGATTTTCTCTTGGCACTGCACTGACGTTCAGCGTGGTGGCCATTTTTTTTCGACCCAGAAACAGACGCCTGAGGTCTCGGTATGGGTCTAAAGGTCTGTGGGGAACATAGTGGGCCGATGTGCTGCTGGGACATCTGTGAAAGACGGGAGAATATTATATGCAAAAAACTGACTCCAAGATGGGTTGGGTTTGGCAAGATTGGTAATAGGGTCATTGGACTGACATCATCTCAGTGAGATTGACCTCTTTAAGGCTGCTGGAATAGTACTGCCAGTGACATGTATTTATCTCTTGAGACTTAATTGTAGTTACCTAGCTGCGTGGAATGTTAGGGATGTTTCTGCTGATTTGTATTTTCATGCAAAACGCTTTCAGCTCATGTCTTCATACAGCACATCTCAAGTGTTTGTCAGTAGGTTTCTGTTTATATATTAAAGTAGAAAGTTCTTCACTGCATATAAAGCATATTTGTTGACATCGATGAGGCAAAGCATTGTCTACTCCCACTTGAAGTGAATAACATCAACTATGCCGTAAAAATGGCGTATGCCACGGTCTTGGTTGTACTAGATGGTAAGCTAATATTTGGTACTTGGTCAATGCATTGAATCTAGAACAAATGGGCGGATAAAGACGTGAGTGACTTTAATTATTGCCAAATTGTTATGACCTTGATATGCAGCATTTTTTCCAGACGGTTGACCTTATCCGTTTCACGATGGAGTGATTAAAATATTCTGGCTCATTGTTGTGTATTTGGAACCAGATTAAAACCGTATTTGATATTTTAAATAACTTTTCATAAGTGCTTTAGCTTGTGCTTAGTAATGGCCTGTAAGCAAGGAGGATAACTACTCCACTGGTAGTTAAAATTCATTTCTCTGTGGGAATCTTTCCCTTTGCCTGTTCTGTTATTTATTTACCATGGAAATACAGTCATGATGCAAAAATTCACACACACACACACACACACACAAAAACCTTCATTGTGAATTTACCTCTTAGTAAATATCTTCTTCTGGTCCTGGTCAAGTTAGCCACGGCTATGTGAAACCAAACATACATCGTTAAAATCAGCCCTAACAAACACAGGCCACCGTTCTAAGTTTACTTCACTCAGATCAGGCCTTTGAAGTGGTTTCTTGCTTTGTGTTACTGGAAGGCAGCCTGGTGAGTTGTTTTGCTGCAGCGTGCATCGATGGGAGGCCTGATGAACTTTCACACCTGATAGTTCAGTCTTCCTGTCCTGCGGTATTTTCAGGAGCACGGTGTATGCTGCAGAATTTGGTTTTATTCAGATGTGGTAGCCACAGAAAGTGCGTATGTGAAGGGCAGATTTTGGTCCGTATAGAACAGTCATCTAACAATTGCATCTCACGCTGTTGGTGCTGAGAGGAGCCTTTCAGGGGTGTCTGTAAATTAAACCAAAATTAGTTTGCTTCTGGGCAAAGTGGTAGGACCAGCTTTTTTTTTCTGCCGAGTATTGAGTTCATCTACAATGAAAGCAGTCTTGTGTGAGGTGGCCGTGGACCAGCACAGAATGCAGATACTCCTGTGAGTAACAGCTTTAATTTTCCACTGATCATAAACTGCCGAATTAAAGCATAGTCTTTTCGCGTCACGATGGGAATGCCCCGCGTCAGCACACGTGCTTGTCAACTTGACACCAGTGGGCATTTGGGCCCCTCGTGGCCTCGCAGGACCAGTAGTTCTGTCACACACTACTGCTGGCAACCCCAAGACCTGTGAGATCTTTCACTACAGCTCAGTATTTGGCTGATTTGCACAGTTAGTGAAAGTTTCAGTTGTTTCAGGTATTGATAAGACAATTTGCATAAAATTGCGCACTGGTACCGATTACAGCACATTAGTGCCAGTTTGCAGTAATAACCACTGGGAGTCAAATTTGCAAATACCTTCAGTGCAATTGTTTATTTGAACAAAATCATTATTACAGTTTTATAAATACACTTTTAAATAAATAGAATTAAATAAATAAATACATAAAATTTTTAGTAAGATGTTTTAGAGCTTATGACATACATTCAAGTAAAACCCTGAGAACTGGCTTGTATTTCACATCAGCAGTAGAAAATTGAACGTTTACTCACACATGTTAATTTACAATACAAAATAAATAAAGTCTATAATGTTCTTAAACATAAAGGCTCAGTGTAAACCTTATAAAAAGCACAAAAATAATTTGAAGGCACGAGCGATTATTATTATCGTCATCATTATTATTCAACCAGTGATCAAGTAAAATTGTATTTTTTTAAAGTAAACTAAACAAAAGAGACTGGTGCAGTTATCGAGAGACGTAATCAAAATTATTTTGAAGAATTCCAGTTGTTGTATTGCTGTAAGAAACGCCTCAGTTCCTCAAGGAAAGACTTGTAAGACTCCGTCTGCTGCTTCTCGCAGGTGCACTTTGCTTTGTTCTTGGTCTAAATTAACAGATAAGAGTAGTATCGTGTTTGTCACCTTGGATAACAAATGAATATTCATTACGTTACAGTGACCTAATGAATTTCACAGGTTACATAGCCCCCCAGCGATTTACGTGTAATGTAATTAGTAGTACTACTAACGAGCAGTACTTACGATCCGGTTCAGAGCGTTGATGATGTGACCTGCGGTGGCTATCTTGTGGGAGCAGTTGGTCGGTATCTTTTCCAATTGTTCCTGAAAACACTTCGCAGCTGCGGGAAAGTCCTAAGACAATAAAAAGAGGACATAATTGTAATGATTTCCTGCTTTCCGAGCACAGCGATGTCCTTCAGTGCGACTCCGGGGCAGATTTAGCGGAGATAAAAACGCCGCAGGTGACAGCTGCAGCGGTGCGGTCTGTGTATGGCTTTAACTTCTTGCACGAATGAAAAAGCGGCGTTTGTTGCGCCGTTTGTTGTCATGCAGTGCTGAGGTCACGTAAGGCGCTACATTTAACTGTGCATGAAACTCTATCCACTGAGGATGCTTTCCCTGCTATACGCAAGTATTATAATCGAAGCAATATTTCAAAACAGTCAAATACAATTAATCACACTTACTTTGTTTATGTCTTCGACACGAAGTGGGGCCGAAAACACAACGTTTTCCTAAAAGGAAAAAAAGATTCGGTACGTTAGGAGATAAATGCAGTGTGTTAATAAGTATTATCAGTTATCATTAAAAATAAGTAGCTACTTACACATTTCACGGCCTCCAGCGCTTTTACTATATTAGGATTTATTATAGTAGTACGCTTAGACATCGGTTTAGAAAGTCCGCAAGTTAGAAGGAGCAGCACTGCTGAGACGGTCAAGAGAAAGCCGTGCATGTTGCCTCAGAAAGGAGGAGATAGTTCTCTAAAGTCAAGGACGGGCAAAACGAGATGCTCTGATCCTGAATGCAGATGGTATTTATACTGTTCTACGTGGAAAATCAAAGGGTGGGCAGAGGTAAAAGTATAGATATTACAAATGCAGAGAGAGAGAGAAAGAGAAGGCTGCCTTCATTGTCTTTTTTTCTTTGATGACTCTTTGGAATTTCTAAGAGGTGCTACAGATGGGTAAAATCCCTCTGGTGTCCCACACCTGGGTGTGCATGTGAGGTATAACTTTGTTCCACCTGACTGTAACCAGCCTTGTTCCTGGTGAAACCAAATTGTGCAGCCCATTTTTTTTGGTTTCTATACTTTTATTTTTTAACACGTATCAGTTTATTAATTATACATTATTTCCAGAAATAAAAATAATACAAATGCCACCGTGTGCTCAAAACATGCTTTCGAACAAATGAGTCCTCCTTCAGTCACTTGGTGAGCCAGGAAGTTGTTACTAATGGAAAATAACTAAAAATGACAAACAAGCCATCAAACATATGCTTAAAACAAATAACATTTGCTTGTTTGTTAGAAGCAATTCTTCAGTGTTAAGCAATGTATCCTTATCCCACTAGATCAGATGATCTTTACATTTATTACTATGTCTGTTATCCATCCTACTTTTAGTAACTGCTTCTCCAGTTGAGTTTGCGATGATCCAGAGCCAATACCAAGAGGAACAAGGGTGTGAAATCATTTTAGTTGAGACATACCGGCTCGCTTGTTCCTTGTCATCGTCTGTGAATTGTCTACATATTGTAAAACGCGGTCGACTAAACTGTCTCTCATTCCCCGCAGGATCTCTCACTCCATGTGCCAAGCAAGTATTATCATTTTTTTTTTAAAAGTGGTGGTGTAAATCTGACCATGCTGAAATTTCATGTGCATCTTCCCAAGAGTTACAGGAAAAAAATTATTAGGGAAGCGATGATCAGAGCACTAGACTGACTTCAGGGTATATTAAAGAAGCTGGTTTTCACACTGTGCCCCGTATTTGTCTGGATTTCTTCAAGGGAATCTCCCTTGCTCCAAAGGGATGCTGTCCAGGGGAGCCTGTGACTTGAAATTGTGCATAATGAATGGATGTTTGTGTATCCTGCAATGACCTAGTACCCTGCCCTTTCCCTCATTTCCTGTGCTTCCTGGGTCAAGCTACGGCATTGTGATTTTAATAAGATAAGCAGTAATTGAAGGTTTATGGGATACAACAATGTGTAAGTCCTCGCAGCTCCAAGAACAGGGGCACAATCCCGAACTGAGTTGTGTGTGTTGTGTTTGCATGTTTTCCCAAATATGTGCAGTTAATCGCATCTCTAAATTGCCTGTAGAGTGTGATTTTGTATGTGTTTTATGTATATATTATGTTGTGGGGACCAAAGTATAGTAATAATAATTTATACTTGATTTATACTTATATTGATCCCCATGCGGAAATTCTCTTTACGCCTCCCCCAGTTTGCTCAGTGCAGGTGAGAGCAAGCCGGCCGCAAAAGGCATCTGCCCATAGCAGTGGACAGAGAGCTGGGGTTTAAGGGCCTTGCTCAAGGACCTAGAGACGTGGCGAGGCTGGGCTTTAAGGATCTTTGATGGACCAGCATCTCATCCAGGGTGTGCTCCAGACTAACTGCTATCTGACAATACCATTTCAGTAGTTTTTTAAATCCTGCTTGGGTATTCCTATTTGGTATCCATTTCTTTATTTAGAAAAAAACTTTTTTTTTCTTAACCACTGGCACGCGATCACTGTGTTTGTTAGGATAAATTTCAGGCTCAACAATGATCTTGCAATGAATTAGTGGTTGTGGAAGAAGGATAGATAAATGGATGGATAGAGGGTGGGATGGATGTGTGGAGTTTTTTCTGTTTTTATTTTTAAAGTACATTATATGCATTGTGGATTTTGTGCAGGGAAAGGGGCTCTGATTCACAGATTTGAAATGAAAAATTTTGAGTGAATGTTGTGGCTATATCTGTATCGTATATTTTGTATAGTTGGCTGTAAAGAGGCCCCTTTTGAATTTATCATGATATCTTTAGTTAGTTAAGGATTAATACAATAACTGTAAGAATCTGATAACAGGCTGATGTAATGAGGGGGGCATCCTTCCCAAGTAGAATCAAGTTTTGAGTGTGTATATGCAAATTGTCACGCTGCGCCATTCCATAAAAAGCTATGCGCTCTGGACAGTTTGACTCATTTAACTTAAGGTGAAGAATATTGCAGAGTTGATATCAAACATGGTTGTCCAGTTTGGGAAAGTCCCAGCCTGAAGTATCATATTCACCCTGAAAATTCATTTGTTAATTGGCTAGTTTTGACTCAGGAATTTACTACAGATTAACTCAGAAGTTAATTGTATCTGAATATGTCACTTCAATACATTAGGATTAAAACTACTTGGGTCAGAAAGTCTAGCTTGGGCATCCGTATTTGATGTCTGTTGATTTATTTAGCAAATCGTTTGTCCAAAGTCATATACAAGTGAGAAAAGCTTGGGGACAGAGAGCAGGGTCAGCCAGTGTCCAGAGCACAGTTGGGGTTAAGGTCCAGTCCCGGGGTTTGAACCAACAACCTCTTGAACAAGAGTAGAGATCCCTGAACCACTGAGCCCCATTATTAATGTTCATTTCCTATTTCTGAATTCATTATAAGTTAGAGTTTTCTTGAAATATAAGTAATATGCAACATTAAATGCACACCCCCACGAACTGAGTGTCTTGCGTCTAAGTGCGCCTAGTGACTCTCAGCATAGGGGCTTTTGGTTAAACTCCCCCAAAGCAGGTCAACATTTTCATCTCATTTTGGTTTTCAGGGGGAAACATTCTGGTGCAAAATGGACAAACTTGCTAGGAAAAACAGAGGAAATATTACATCCTCCACCTACAACCTGTATAGAAAATGTTAATGTGATATATGCCTGGTTTTGGCTGAATCAAAAAATGAAAAAGAAAGGGTATTGGTCACTCTTTGCTCATGGTAAATGTGTGTAGGCAGACAGTGGTGTCATGAGATGGCAATGTTTCTTGTAAGTTCTACATTTGGTTCTCACCTTTATGATGTAAGCTTGTGGTTTATTTTACCCCCACAGAAGTCACCAAAGACCATCTGCACTAACCTCTATCAAAGCCATCTAGTTCAGTGTCACTTCCAGCTGTAAATAAATGGCATCCAAGGATATTGTGCCCATGACAACATGCTCTACTTACTCATAATATTTATGTATGTATTAGTTTGGCAGATGCTTTCATTCAAAGCAACATGCAATTGAGAAAGGAAGGTCAGACCAGTCCCTGGAGTAACTGGGGTTTAAGGCATCCAATGGTGTTATCACTCAACTCTGGGATTAGAACCTGTACCTTCCCATAACAGGCACAGTGTCTTAACCTACTGAGCCACACCCAAACTGGGTGATGCTTATTTCAAGAAAAGATGCATATTTCAAGAAAGATCTTTTGAGAGTACTGTAGAAGCTGTGGTTACACACAATATAAAAATAATAGTACAATATTGATTTAATAATACATTCAAGTACTAAATTGAGTTTTATTAGGGAAGAAAAGTCTTACAAATGTGTTTCAAGTTTCAAAGGTTTATTATTATTGTGTGATAATTCTTTGTTTTATCTCCTAAAACCAACCAGCCTTTTGAGGTGTCAGTTCATACTGTGTGTGTTTTTTAAAAATATTTTTAATTGACATTTTATTTATGTAGTTCCACTGGCATAGAGTATGGGGGAATGGGGGGGAGGGGGGTTGTAACTCCCCCAATAATCAAAACCAGCCAATACCACCCCCTGGGCCCCCTTTAAATACGTGGAGACCTCAACCCCCCCTCCCCAATGCTCAACCCAAAGTTATGCCCTTGTATTTTTCTGAAAGGACAATGGACTGAATGAAATACAGGAAATGAGGTCATCGATGTAATGACATGTAATACAAAAGGAATAATCTTCAAGGCATTTGTAGTACTTCATTTTCCTTAAAGTGTGGTTTTGAAAATGTAAAGAGGTTTCACAATTGAAGGAGCAGCACGCGACACTTTTACTCAATGAGGGATTTCCCCGTCTCACCCGCTGCCACTCAGAGATGATATGGGGAACGAACATGACAACAGCACACTCTTCACTCTCACCTTACTTACTTGGCATCAAAGTTGAAACAGGCCGTGTGAAGTGGCTATAGTGTCTCTCTATCCCTCTTCATAATGTTTGCGAATTTTATGGCATTGCAGGTATAAACAAGCACCATAACGCCAAACTAGTTTCCACAGCAACGGTGACGTGAAATCTACAGACGCTGACGTCAGATGCTTATCTCTTCTTGCTTTTCCATGCCATCCATGTAGGTGGAGAGGAACATGGCGGTATCCTGGGGATTCCCCTCTCCCCTCCCCTCCCCTCCCCTCCAAATCACCAGCACTACCACAACCGTGCCCCGGTGAAACAATGACACATCCAACTGCTTGGATGAGCTAGTTCGCAGGGTGCAGGGGCTCTAGATAATGAATCACCTCTTCTGGTGTTTCTCTGAAAGATCCAACCAAAGCCAAAACATCTACCACTGTCATACTCTATTCACTATGATTCACTATTATGGAAGAATGTGCCAAACAGATATCCTGATGGTTGACATCTATCCATCCATTTGTCTTCTAACCACTTATTCTGAGTAGGGTGCAATCAGACCTAGAGCTTTTCAGCCCACAACCCCCAAAATAACAGTACCAGAAACTCACAACACCCATTTTACTGGTGAAGGGGACCCTTAGGTATATTTCTCCGACCGTGGAGGCACCCCCCATAGTAATTTGAGGTTATGGTTTCAATGGAACGTTTATAAATTTTTAGGAGGGATCACGACCCCCACTTTTGGAATCCATGGTATAGAGCACAAGGCAAGACACTAGGGAGAGGACGCTGGTTGGCTAACAGATGGTTTTATAAAAGTATATTTTATTTAGAAATGTTATTAATAGCCTTCATTATGGACAAGTCATACAATTTGGCCTTTTTAAAGAATAGCTAAACTAATAGCTAATAATTTCTTTGTTAAAGACAGTCTGGTTCAGTAGCCCAGATGCAGTTAATGAGATCACCAGCCCATCACAAAGCACACTCACATACCTTTGGGCAATTTGATAACTCCAGTTAGCCTCAGCATGTTTTTGGACCATCATCTTTCAAATGATATCTGTAGATAAACATAAACCTTAAAGAAAGATTATGGGCAGCAAAATCCCACAGCTGAATATTCAGGGCCAAATAGTTCATTAGGACAACTAAACCAAACTAAACCCACAGACACTAATGGTCTTAAACCATTTACATTTTATTTGTTTAGCATAAGCTTTTGTCCAAAGTGACATACATTTGACAAAGCAGGATCAGCTGGTCCCCTGAGGAATTGGAGGGCCTTACTCAGGGGTCCAACAGTGAAATCACTCTGCCAACCCTGCCATTGAAACTAATGATGTTCTTACCATAAGTATAGCATCCTAACCTGCTGGGCCACACACCACGACCAAACACAGTACACCAACATCAAATTAAAAAAAGGTAGCTGCACAGAGAGCATTTGCAAACCATGTTGTTAGGCAGCATTGCATAAAATTTGCATCACAAGGACCTTCCCATCAAGCAGCTCAGTCTGCTTTCATCTGCCCTTATGGAAGTTCAGGAATGCAGCGGGGTCCACCTTGGGGTTGGGATCACAGTTCATACAGAACATCTACAAGAATCATACACCAGCTGTTCCTGATGTACTAGCCTGATGAGTGAGTTACTGGGGAGGGAATTAAAATGTTGTGCCTACTAACACTCCTTTAGTCGGAACTAGGGTAGGGCGCTATTGTGTGCCATTACATTCTCATTATGGTATCTATGACGGTATTCCTGTTAAAAGAAGGTATATTCACAGGCCATCTTGATATACAGTTTTTTGTTACCTGTTACAGTTGTATTCCCTTTTATCTTCACCTTAGGGATTTTAGTCAATTTGTATTTTCTAGCAAACAAAACTAAGTCCAGTTACTAACATAATTTTATCTTTTTATGTATTTGAAGGTTTCAAACAACTCAAGGACCCACTTCCTTGTTGCAAAGCTGTTTAGCCACTCAAATGTGGTAATCAAGTCAATTGACTTGCGTTCCAGTTTTAAGTGCAGAAATGCAATTGGTAGAGTACATTGGTCAGTTGACTCCAGTACATTGAACTCTAGCATGTTACCTGTAAACCGAAACTCTTGACTGGGGCCATATGGGGCCATACTCACCCCGCCCCCACTCTCCACCCAACTGGTCATATGCTGAGATTGATTTCAGCTTATGTATCCTATTAAAATTTCCCTAAAATGTATTAGTGGATGGCACATCGGGTAGTCATTTGCCCCATATCTCTAAGGTTGAGTGTTCAAATGCCAATATTCACCTTCTCCCAATGTTACATGGATTTCCTCCTGCAATCCAAAGCCATGCAACTAAGCCCACATCCACACTGCTACGGTTTCATTTAAAAGCATGGACAGTAGCCTTTTGTCCATATTACCCGAGAGTCTTCAGCCCCCCCCCCCCCCAAAAAATGCTCTGAGAGCCACATACAATACTTCTGAAAACTCAATTTTTGTATTGCAGTACATATGAATGAAAACAGAGACTTATGAAAATGCAAACTCTTTAATCACCCAAATTGGTTTCTACTCATCATGTAGCCCTTCCCTGATTTGATCTCGCTACACTGTCAGAAAAAAGAGTATCAATTTGTACCTTTGCATGTCACTGGGGCTGTACCATCAAGGGTCTCTGAGGAACATCCCAAAGGTGCAACAACATTAATGCACAAGTACGTTCTTTGCATTCTTTGTATTAATAATCATCCCTGGTCACCCTACACAGAAGTAAACAGTATTCCAACATAGCAGACATGGAGGAGCTGCTTTCAATAGCACTGTCGCCATCTATGACTGCCACTATCAAGCAAATAGTGTGCTACACAGTATGACTGCTGCATATTTGCACAAAAAGAAACAGCAGTGACTGCGTTGATGCATGCATGCACAATGTAGGCTACTTGCTAAGTCATATACAGTCGTGAAAAAATTAGGACACCTCAATAAATATTTAGTTCTTTATTAAGAAATATAAACAAATCAATACTACATCTTCTTTCAAATTATATCTGTAGATAAAGGGGATGTAATTGCACCACCTATGCAAAAACAAGAATCAAATTCACTTATTTAATAAAGGAAATTAACTAAGATGCCAATTTCCACTGAGGAAAAAGTTAGGACACCCTCACATTCGTTTCAATTTAAAATGCCTAAAATTAGATTCAGGGGCATCACATCTGGTGAAAATGATTATAACATCGTTACAGAACTTTTTTGTGGAGCCTGTCTAATTAAAAACAACAGAAGGGGTATAAAAAGATCTTAAAAGAGTTCAGAAAATAATTTACAAGTGGAGAACATTTAAAACAACTGCCAACATGGCCAGGTCAAGCTGTCCTAGCAAGTTCAGTCCAAGAGCAGACTGCAAGATGCTGAAAGAAGTCTCAAAAAATCCAAAAAAAGTCATTATGGGAAATACAGGAAGCTCTTGCCAAAGTTGATGTCAAGGTTCACTAGGTTCACTTTATTCTTTATCCCAAAAGGGCAATTTGTGTACGGCAGGAATACACCACATAAAAAACATACAACATTCAACACAGCCCACACACGAAAACTTCTACCAAAAAAAGAATTTAAAATAAATTGTAAATTATCCAGCAAATAATAATAATAAGTAGCTCAACAGAGAGATCACTAAGACAGACAAAGGCTCTCCCTCCTGTTCTCTTAAGTTAGGTACATGAATAGATAAAGGGATAAAGGCATTTTTATATCGCTGTCTAAAAACAATAGGAGTTCTGAAACGCCGGTCAGATGGTAACAACATGTATTCTGCATGAAGAGGGTGAGTGGAGTCTTGCCTGATGTGCTTGGCTTTGTTAAACATCCGATTGTTAAAAATTTCAGTAGCACTCTTGAACTTCACTCCAACTATCTTACTGGCCACATTCACAATCTTTGAAAGTGCATTTTTTCCTTACATGATAGTAAGAGTCCCATACCAGCAGATGATAGAGTATGTCAAAATAGCCTCTATAAAAGCTCTATAAAACAAGGTCATTAATGTTTTATCCACATGGAATTTAGCAGGATTCCTTAGTGCGTAGAGCCATTGCTGGCCTCTCTTGCACACAGACGCAGTGTTCATATCAAATTTAAGCCGTACATGCATCTACCATCAGAAAGAGACTGTACAAGTTTGATTTACATGAGAGGTGTGCAAGGAGGAAACCCTTGCTGTCAAAAAAACATCAGGACAAGACTGAAGTTTGCCAGGGATCACCTAGACAAAGGTCAGGACTTTTGGAACAACGTGTTCTGGACAGATGAGTCTAAAATTGAATTATTTCGACACAGTAACTGAAGACATGTTTGGCATAAACTAAAGTCAGCTTTTGAACAAAAGAACCTCATACCATCTGTGAAGCATGAGGGTGGAAATGTCATGGTTTGGGGCTGCTTTGCTGCAGCAGGACCTGGCCAGTTCACCATCATAGAATCCACTGTGAATTCTTCATCATGTCGGGGGGGACAATGTAAGACCATCTGTTCAGAAGTTGAAGCTGAAGCAGGGTGGACCATGCAACATGACAATGACCCAAAACATTCCAGTAAGTCTACCAAGGAATGGCTTAGAAGAATGTAATGGAGAATTCTGGAATGGCCAAGTCACAGAATCTTATTGAGATGCTGTGGGGTGATGTGAAATGGGCTGTGCATGCAGGACACCCTTCAAACACCACACAGCTTAAGAAATTCTACATAGAAGAGTGGGGAAAACTTTCTGCCAGTCGATGTCAGAAATTGATAGATGGTTATAGGAAACGTCTCATTACGGATATTTCAGCCAAAGGGGGAAATATTAGCTATTAGGGTGTAGAGTGCCATAATTTTTTCCTCAGTGGAAATTGACATCTTGGTTATTTTCTTTAGTTAAATAAGTAAAATTGTTTCTTGTTTTTGCATAGGTGATGCAATTACATCACCTTTATCTACAGATATAATTTGAAAGAAGATTTAATATTGATGTTGGTATTTCTTAAAGAACTAATTATTTACTGGGGTGTCCTAATTTTTTCACGTCTGTACGTTTTTGCTTGCCATAATAATGCGTCCCTGTCATGAGGTGATGTGCCTGACCAATTTAAAATAGCAGTAATAAGGCCACTACTGAAGAAACCAAGTTTGGATCCACAGGGGCTCAGCAATTACAGACCTGTCTCTAATGTACCTTTTTTTGTCAAAAGTTCTGGAGGACAAAGTTGCTGCTCAACTTCACTCATACTAGGAGACACACAACATACTGGAAAGTTTCCAGTCAGGCTTCAGTCCAGGAAGCACACAGCACTATGCCTTAACTAAAGTTGTAAATGACATAACAATGACATCTTATGCTGACAGTGCGATGGTGCTAATGCTTCTGGACCATAGCGCAGCCTTTGACACGTTTGACCATTTTACCCTGTTACAAAGACTCAAATTTGAGTTTGGGTTGTGTGGAATGGTGTTGAAGTGGTTTAAATTGTATTTGACTAATCGTTATCAATATGTTCAAGAGTCAAATAAATAATTGTATTCCGTCGTCTGTCACCAGTCAAATATGGAGTGCCCCAGGGATCAGTGCTTGGTCCTTTATTGTTTTCTCTCTACATGCTGCCATTAGGAAACATAATGAGAAAACATTATGTTAATTATCATTCCTATGCTGTCAACACCCAAATATACATTTTGGATATGCCTGACGACACCACATGTATTGTCACTTTAGCTAAGTGCTTCAATGGAGTCAAGACCTGGATGGCTGAAAACTTTTATTGCTATATGCTCAGAAAACTGAGGTTTTGTTGTTTGGTGGCAAATCCATGGATAGGAATGCTATAATCTCTGCACTCCACTCCAAAGGGCTGAACTTTTCCCTCAGCAGTTCAGCCCATAATCTAGGTGTCATCTTAGATACAAGCTTCTCATTTGAATCGCATGTGGATACAGTATCGAAGGTATGCTTGCTACAGCTATGCAACATCGCCAAAATGCAACGATTGCTTACTATTCAAGACTCAGAGAAATTGATACATGCTGTTGTATACAGTAGGTTAGACTAATATAATGTTCAGTTATCTGGGAGCACACACAGCACATTAAACATCTTGCAGCGTATTCAAAATGCAGCAGCTCGAATTGTCACCAGGAGCAGGAAGTTTGAACACATAACCCCTGTTCTTAGTTCCCTGCATTGGCTTCCTGTTAGGTCCCGGACTGGCTTCAAAATTCTCCTACTTACATGTAAGGCACTTAAAGGTCTAGCACCTGCCTACCTGACAGTATTACTTCAAGTTTACAAGCTGCATCGTCCACTTAGATCCCAGAATGCATAAATAAATAAATAAAGTGACAGTTGGTGGTAAAGCATTTTGCTACAGGGCCCCTATATTGTGGAATGGTTTACCAAGCTATATTTGGGGGGGCGAATAGGTCTCAGTCTTTAAATCATAACTAAAGACCTATTACTTCAGTTTAGCTTACCCGCAACCTAACACATAACACAGCACAACTATTACTGCTGGTGCTGCTGTACATGCCATTTTTATCTACAATGCTTGTCCATTAATGTGTCAGTGCATGTTCTGACCATCCATGCTCTCTGCTTTCCCAAATGTCTGGATGGTGCCTGGGGTGGGCACCATCTAAGCTTGAGTCCTGGTTCAGTCCCATGGAGGGGTGACATCGCGGATGTGACTTACAAACTGTAACATCATGTGTGCAGCCTTCAATTTGCCACCCTACACAGGCCAGAGTGAAGAACAGACTAATTGATGGACTTTGGCTTGACCTTAATCAAAGCTTACACCTTGCTTTTAGCGAGCATGTCCACTTGTTATTTTTTCAGTAATGTTAGCATGCCCAGGGGGGGTTGGGCAGCCTGTTGACCTTGGACCCCCAGAGGATTTTTTTCTCCTTACGTGGGAGTTTTTGGTTCCTTTCTTCCATTGTCATCTGGCTTTCTTTATTTTATTTCTTTGTCTTTTCTTTTCCCTGTTTTTGTATTGTATGTTGTAATGCATCACAGCACACCTATGTATGTCCACTGTGACACTAACCAGGATATGTGGTTGGAAGATAGATGGATGGGGGAAAAAAATCAGCTGCATATGGATAATTCACTTCACATTGTCAAAATTGCAAGATCACATGTTTTACAGACAGTGATGGCATCCCTTCGGGAAATGCAATGAAAGGCTAGGATTGCAGGTTAAAAAAACACTTGCCTTTCATTTGACAGTGACAATCTCAGTGCAACTAATTAGTGGCTCATGATGCTGGCTGTGACATGCTCATCATAGCATTAGCAGAGCCTGGGCCAGTTTCCTATCCTGAAGAATCTGCCTGTGAGTAATCTGTACCCATGACACCCACCGCATGCAAAATGTCACTTCTGTCCGCTCACATAAAGAGATCAGCATTATTTTCCATTGTCAAAAATCTGTCTTACCACAATACTAGAGAGTGTGTCTTTCGCAGAAGAGCATTCTTCACTTTTTTCTTTCTTTCTTTTTTTTTAATGATGTGTCAGTTGAAGTAGTTCTCCCAAGTTCTAGATGACACCATGTGCCTCACGCCGAACTGTGGTTTGCAGAAAATGGCAAAAAGTGGTTTGTCCCCCCTCCTCTCCTCTGGGCCACGTAAACAGGGGTGGGGGCGGCGTGGAACATCCCTTGCTACTTTTGAGCAGGTCGATGTTCGATAACAGAAAGCCACACTTTATCATCACGTGACCCGTATGGAGTAATTTGCATCCGTACGGAACCACATCCTACAGATATGAGAAGGGTTCAACCCCTAGTAAAGCTCGCTTGTTAATCACAGACAGACGGCAATAATCATTATAAGAACAACTGTCTTGAAAACAAATCTGTAAGGTAGCTTTGACCAAAGAACTTAATGTGCATTGCTTTATTAAAGTCATTTAGCAGTGTACACCTGCAAGAGGCAATTCAAGGGAAACTGGGGACCCTATGCAAAAAACCATGGGGCCCTTCAACTGACCCCCTCTTAAGCATTATTTTAGCATGAAGTCTAAATCATTTATATCACCAAACAGACTTTAATAAACGCAAGTCCGATATTTTCACTTTTGTGAGAAATAGAATACACAAATAAAGCAGATTTGTCGTTGCGATGTGCTATGCAATCGGCTGCCCAAGGGGCCCCCTCCCAACTCGGGGCCCCGGGCCATTGCCTGCCTTGCCTGTCCTGTAGCTACACCTCTGATTGAAAGTCAATCTGTATGTGACTTGCTAATTTTTTCCATTTAACATGTGACAAGCACATTGAAACAAAAGCTTCGAGTTCGAAAACAAGTTATTATGGGAACAGCAGAATTAATCTTTTGGTGTTATCAATGTTGGCAGTTCAGTACAAAAGGTGAAGTGAGGTCAGCAGAAGGTGATTCTGATTACATCTTGGCTCCGATCACTGACTAATGCCTAGTTGATGGCTATGTGACATGGAGCACATGGTCTTTTAAAATTTAAATATAAATATTTATTTAGTTTTTTAAAGTGAAATTCTAGAACATGGCTAGGACAGCAGGTCAAAAAAGTGGGGAAGATTAAAAAAAAAATAAAATGTAATATGTGGCCATGTAAGCTTTTAACAGCGGCTATGCAGACCCATAAAAACGCCAACATATCTTACTAACGAGACACATGAGGATACTCATCCGTCCCTCCATGTGAAAATGGACAGTCAATTCAATCACTGATGCTTGCTTTTAGTAACTGAAACTCTTGAGAGTAGAGGATCTCCAAACGAATATACTACTCAGCTATCAATATTTAATTTTTGGCAAGTCAAAACGTCTTACTTATAACTGGAATAGATGAAATATTTTTAAGCAAAGTGTATTTAAAGTACCTAAATACAATTTTTTTTTATTTCATCTTGCACTTGCTTTGTTCTCCGAAATGCATCTTCCCCAATGGATATTTCGTTCTGGAAAAACTGAGCTGCTTTCATGGCACT
This sequence comes from Mormyrus iriodes, assembly GCA_011763525.2. Classification (NCBI taxonomy): domain Eukaryota; kingdom Metazoa; phylum Chordata; class Actinopteri; order Osteoglossiformes; family Mormyridae; genus Mormyrus; species Mormyrus iriodes. The sequence goes on along the minus strand of JAAGVU020000110.1, from coordinate 152,793 downwards.
CTGACCCACCTATTAAAAGCCAACCGAAAACCACATAACATGAAATGTGGGCACAAACAGTCATTAATAGGATGAGCTTTGGGGAGCAAGTGGAAAATATTTGTTTGAGAGTCAAGAATAGTTTCAGGAAAAGCATACCTTGAATAGATTTCCCAACTTCAGTGGGTGTTTTAAAAGGTTATGTGTTTTTTTGTTTTCAGTATGATCTGGGGAGAGGAGTGTGTAAAATTTTCTACTGGTCTTCCTTGTTTGTTCACCTTCTAAATGGAAAAGGGACTTATGTTTACACGTCATTTGAGTAATTTTTTGGTTAGTTATGAAAAAATACAATATGTGGTCATTTTAAGTGCATAAATACTATTACATTATTCAATTTGTTTAATTAGTGCCTCATGACTTTTTAGATTGTGCATCTCCTTAACAACCCCCCCACCCCCAGATGCTGACTAAGCTAAGCGGTTAGAAGATTCATGGATGGATCATCTATTTTTAACACGTGAATTTATTCTGTGTCAGACATTCTACTCATGAAAAGCAGGCAGATTTTAACCACTTTTTAAAGTACTGTACTACAGCCTCAGAGATACGCGAGCAGAATCTTTAACCACAGTGGGAATTCAGCACATAGCTATGAGGGAAATCCCTCAGCCCTGACAACGCTGCCAAGACCGCTTTTTAACACCAAACACTGACACCTGCCATAGAATTGCTGATTAATTAGGCCAACGTGCACGGTTTGGCAAGATAATATTATCAAAGGAACTGCAAACACAAGTCTGTACTTTCAAAGACAACTACTGACATGTTTGCATTGTCAAAAGGCAGCCAAGTACACCCCCTTTCCTGCACGCGTACGTAAAATTTTAAAACGGCAGACATATTGCACTTTAAATAAGTCAGCCATCTATCTTCCAGCAGGTCATCCTGGACAGGATGACTGGGCGCTCCTCTGTCTCATTCAGTTATATTTGATTATTATTTTGTACATAGCGATTTTGCCTGGATGGTTACCCCAGATCGCTTAGTATTTTAGAATTAGTTATACGTATAATGTACCAGCGAGACTTCATCGCGTACTACAGATTTGCAAATAAGCAATTACTGTCATGCAGTAGGTTTGTGCAGGCACATCTTCCCGCGGCCTTTTCGTAAGTAGTAATTAAGTTTTTATCTGATAGTAGATATACAGCCTTTTTTGTGAAAGCATATCGTAGCTTCAGTAAACTCATATATGTAATATATATGAAATGGTAGTATATTAAAAGCAGCAATGATTTCATCCGCTGCACATCTGAAAGCGCAAGCCGCGGCGCGGACCTAATTAATCAGCAGTTGTAGGACAGGTGTCTGTGGTTCACCGTTCACACGCGGCCTCGGCACGAGCTCTCAAAGTAGGAAAACCCCTCAGTCTCGCGCAGAATTCCCGCTGCGGTTCGCCATGCTGCAGTCTGCATTATCCCTGCGAGCCCGGCGCCTTTCTGCCTCTGTTTCTAGATGCGCCCGCGCGTGTATGTGTTTTCTTTTTGTGACGCTTTCGTTAGTTTCTGATTTTCGGACTGCTACGGGGTTTCCCTTTCGTCTTTAATACGTTCACTTGCCGAACTGGCTGCTTAGCTATTTTGTGGCATACCTCGACGTAGCTCGAAAGGTGTTTTTATATATAACTTAACCCATGCAGTTACATAGTTCAAAGTTCTTATTGCATTACAATTGTATTTTTCCCGTAATGTTTGTGTTGGTGGAACTTAGTGGAGCTTCTTATTCGCAGCTTCCCTAGAGGGGAGTGTTCGCGGCGGCACTTGCAGCATAGTTTGTAATTAAGACGTTTTGAAAATACAAAATAACGTATGAATAAACCACTTAAGCTGTGACAGTTTTATATTTTATATTTATTACACATCTTCCTGTAATGTAAATGGTAAAATTACCCAGGCATAATGTGATTTTTCTTTCGTAACGGTCAACTGGCAACATGACATGTTAAGCAGTTGTACACATTCATTTGAAGAAGTTCCATTTCCAGTTGGAATTTGGCGGGTCTTATTCATCGTGGGCCAAGCAAATGTGAAATGCGTAGTACACAGTTGGTATACCACTTTAAAGGAACACTGAAACGTTGACTTCTTTGTAATCGTGTTGATTGAAACTGATCTGGATTGGAACAGGGGAGCTGTTTTGGGCAAACAACTTAGCCATTTAATTAATTTAGAGGCCTTGAAACAACCTGACACTTGTATGACAAAGTACTTGCAGTCTTAAGTACTCTGCATGTTTGGGGTGTGTACTATTGTAAAGGAGTGTGTCAATTTAGCTGATTCTGTACCCTCCCCCTGTAGGTGGAAGTTACAAATACAAGTGTGTGTTTTCAAGCTGTCTGTGTCTGCCCCCACCCACTTTTTTTTACATAGTCTTGCACTTGCAGTGTTCTCTGTTTTTGAAGGTTTAGGCAGTGAAACAATCAAGTACTTCAAATGCCCCTCTCTGTGATTTTTGAAAGAGGCTTTTCCACGTGCTTTCCCCTCTGTGGTTTGAGAGTAAACCAAATTAAGTTATAACCTAAATGATCACACGGTAGATTTTATTTTTTTTTGATGGATTGGATGCAAAAAAATTATTAAAAGACTGATGATAAGCATTATTTTCATTCTGCAAAACACAAGGTAATCAAAACCAAACTGTAGTTTCTCTGGAAGCCTGGTACAAGATGGGGATATAGGGTTCAACCATAAGTAATAAAACTAAAAAGGAAGCAATAATGTACAAAACGAACAGTAATATAGGACACAATATAGAATCCAAGAATATTGGTGGAGCAGCAAGTAGACAGTGCATTAGACAATTAGTGATTGTGTGTGCAAATTTGTAATGTGTACAAGTATTTAAGACAGGAATAGTAACAGTGAGGACTTGAACTATACAGACAAAAGTATTGAGACCCCTGACCATTGCACCTACAAGAATTTTATTATAATTGCTCTTCAATCCAGATGGGAGGGATAGTCTGATCCAGGCAGGGTACAGGTAGGGTACAGGTATGGTACTGGTAGTACCAAACACCTTCCACTTCTTAATTATGGACTTAACTGTGCTCCTACTATGGAATATTATTTAGCACTATTTAACATAGAATATAATTTTTATGATATTATTAAAAAGCATGTCAAATACCTATGATGTAATCATTACAATGTAATCATTATAATGTAATCAATTATGTATTTGCACCTTGTTTTAGCCTAAGAGTTTTTGTTAGCTATTTTGTGTTAGTCCTGAATCTATGAATATCCACTTTTATTAGTGTATACCTTATCACTATGCTGAAGGACAAATATATTATCAACCCTCTAGTTAGACAATGTGCAACAGGTTGAAGCTGCCAAGGCTTACTACTGAAGGGAGGGGTTCGCCTGAGTTCACCTGAAGGCCACGGCCTAGCATTTTTAAAAAACCAAGTGGAGTTGCTCGCGCCACCATTATGTTCGGCCGAGGGACTAAAAACTAAAAAAAAAATAAAGGACAAACCTACCACTAGAGGCGTGGATTAAAGGAGAAAACAATAATTGTAACTGGTTGAAGGAATGATGATACTCAAGTGACGAGATATTGTTGAATGATAAGAACTTGTATAAAAATTTGTGTAAAACAGTATTGGACACACTTGTAAGTGTCCAGCCTTGGTTGTAACCTCATTGTTGCAATAAAGACTGAATTCGGATCTACACCAGTGGCTTCTGACTTCTGATTTGGCGGGGAAGGAAAAAACCACAACACTACGGATAGATAAGGTCTTTGAAATCTTTTTGCACCCATCTTCTGACTTGTGCCTGTCGACAACTTAGGCTCTGAGTTCTATTGAAAAAACAGAAATTGTATGTATATAGTGGTGTGAAAAAGTGCTTGCCCTCTTCCTGATTTCTTATTTTTTTGTATGTTTGTCACACGTAAATGTTTCAGATCAAACAAATTTAAATATTAGACAAAGATGACACAAATACACATAAAATGCAGTTTTTAAATGAAGGTGTTTATTATTAAGGGGGGGAAAAATCCAAACCTACATGGCCCTGTGTGAAAAAGTGAAGGCAGGGAATAACCCAGGATGGGGGTGCCAACAGGGCACATTCATATACCATTCACTCACACATGCACACCTGCAGGAAATTTGGAAATGGTAATACACCTTAGGATGTTTTTGGACTGCGACAACAACATTAATAATGAAACTGTTACCGGTTTAATGGTAAAATTCCCAACGGTTAGTGTTGCAGTTTGATATTTTAATTATTATTAAAACCATGGTTGATTACTGCGCTTCAAAAAACTCACATTAGATACTGTCCAGTATCAACCAAAATTAGTAACTGTCTGCCAGACGCAGGTGAGCAGGTGCAGCATGCATCATTGGTTTGTTTTGTGTCAGTAAGAACATGGCAGAAGGCAGTGCCCCCTTTGCAGATTTTTAATGTTAATGCACATTTGATACGCTTTTCATTTACTGTTGGCCATATGCTTCATTTCTATTGGCTAACGGGCCCTTCATTCAAAGAGGGGGATACGCAAATAGCTGACGTTACAAACCCACGGCTACTAGCAGCTTCACGCTCAAGCTAATAGATGGCAGCTAGATGGGCATTTTTATAGTTTTAAAGATTATTCATTGGTAAAATTCTTCTTGATGCAGGCCATGAGCATTTAAAAACATAAAAGCACCTTGTTACCAAGAGCACCATTTACTGTTGAGGGGAAAAGGAGCAGAATGTTTGAGTATCTAAAGCGCCCGCCTCTGCATGTGCATGGCATATGGTGATTTTGTTTAGTGATTCTCAATACCAAGAATGCATAGATCGTAGTTATGGTCATGGCAAGAGCAATCTTGCTAACTTATAACAAATTTGGGACACTATAAATCATGGTATTTTTCTTGTTTGGCAAGGATATAACTGATGTATCCTTGGTATTTGGGGAGGGGCAAGAATGACATCTCGAGATTCTCCCCCCAAACCTCTATTTGGAACCAAGTTTTAATGAATGCCTACAGACTACCAGGCACATTCTATTTCATAATTATTTTGCATATCTAATTAATGTTTAACATGTTTTGTATATTTTGAAAGTATATAAATTCTGCAGAATTTACTAACCCTCCTCCAGCAGTAAATGTAACCAAGTACCCCTTTTTATAACAGAAGATCACAAAAGATTTGCAGAAATTTACAGAGAACCTCCCCTCCCCAGGTTGGCAAATTTTACTGAGCCCCCCTCCCCCTCGTCTGCTCCACCCTGACCCCCACAGTAAGAGGTTGCCACCACCATGATTCACCACAAGATGGTTTTACACAGGTGGTTGGCGGTACCTAACTTCCTTCAAACATGACACTTGGAATTGAAGCCAAACAGTTTAATCTTGGTCTCATCAAACCAGAGAATCTTGCTTCTCACAGTCTGAGAGTCTTTTGGGTGGCTTTTTGCGAACTCTAAGTGGGATTTCGTGTCTTTTCTGAAGCTTTTATTAAGCCCAAATCAGTGCCGTGTTGCAGTGATGGATGTCCTTCTGGAAGTTTCTCTTATCTTCATGCAGGATCTCTGGACCTCAGCCAGTGTGACCATCAGGTTCTTGGTTACCTCCCTCATATAGCGGCGGCCCAAGGACTCTGGCTGGAGTGCTTAGCATGGACCCAGGAACACTCACATGGATCTGAGGGTGGGTGCACAACTGGTGTTTATTTGCAAACCAAATTGGGTTCGCATCACAGTCTCTCTCCAGCCTGGGTCCTTCTGTCCCCCAACTAGCTGGAGAGGTGTGCTTAACTGCAGTCCAGTCCTCTCCTCATGATAAGCCACAAGTGAGGGGTGACGTCAAAGGCTCTGAATAATTATGTTAGGGATAGGCAGCTGGCTGTACCTGGCTTCCTTTACATTTTTTTCCAGCCCATTCGCTCTGTTAAAAATACTGAAAGTATATTTTATAACTAAATAAAAACTCTTTGAAATGAATACTGGCACATAATACTGCCTGACTACTAGGAGGAGCTGGAAACAGTTATATGGAGAAATGTAAAACAATACGGGTGAGACCACTATCTGGTACGAATAATATGTTCTTTCCAAACCCCACTGCCACCCAATCATTATTGACGAATGTTTCTGTCTATCTTCAATGCATATTTACTTTTTCTGTTGTGCGCTGTATTTGTCATGAAAAGTTTGTCATTGGCCCTCCCCAGTAAAGACACAGCCCCCCATCCATTCACCTCTGAATATGTCCATGATTATATGATTATTATTAATGATATTAAGATTTATTTTATATTATCAAATATAAGCCTACACACCTAATGAAAGGGTTGTACTGGCACTGATGCACAGAGGAAATCCAGATGTAACCGGGGCTCAGAGGGAGTCTCCAACTCCAGATTCTGTGTTCGTAAACGGTTAAAAGCAGGTAAAACTTCAGCGATGATTGGCTGTATGTATACTTTTATTACTTATATTTAATTGGTAGCAGAAATACGAAAGCATACCTTATTGCCTAGCAACGGCCTGGGCTGCCGGTCTGCCACGCGCATCCACATCCAACTGTCTGACCGTGACTTTAGGTGCTAGCCAGAGGCAACGTGAGTTTAGAAGGAACGTTCTTATTTTGTCAATTTTGTGAAATGAGGGGAGAGACGGATGAAGAGGACGACAGAACAAAATCAGAAGAGCCACCATCCATCGAAGAAAAAACGGTTTACAACGTAGAGTGGGCAAAAAGAGAACTTTTCTGAGTGGAGAAGACCCGCCCATTGAAACCCCTTTTCTAATACCTGTGTTTTGTATCCAGAAACAAATTTCAGCTAAATATAAAGGAAAACAGCGCTGGAAATCATGCAAAAACCGAAGCCCCAGAGTTGTGTAATAAGCAAATGCAAAAATCTTCCCATTGCAACTTTTACTCGAAGCAGAACTTAAACTTAGATAAAACTTTAAATTATCGTGTTTGGAGTTTACAGCATTCATTGAGACAGCAGGGATTTCTGCAGGCGGCAAAAATGGATGAAAACATGGAAAAAGAGGTGGGAAATGTCAGTGTTACCCAAATTCATTAAGTTAAAATGTTCAAACAGACTCGGACCTGGCAACAGAGAACACGGCTGGCTGGGGCCGAAGGAGGAATGAGGCATAAAGGGAGACTAAGGAACCTGGGCTGGAAGCGTAGGACACAATATTGGCCCACAGATGGTAGGGACCCACTCCAAGGGTCTGGTTGCTGGACGTGATCTGGGCAATCCTATATCCAGTGATGGAGACTGAGGAGTGGACCAAACAGGACCAGTATGGTCCTATGGGGTTCTGGGAAGGATTGGCCGGGGACCGTGGTTCAGCCAGCTGAAGCCCTAGGCAGTGCCCATGTCGAATCTGCTGGGACACTGAGAGCCAGGGAGCTTGCTTCTGACGCCGGTGGCCCCCACTATATCCTGGGTCGTGACCCCAAACGAGGCCGTGGCCGCCTCCTGCGACAAGGCGTCATCTGTTTCAGGACTGAGGCCGGACTCAATGGCCCAGGGTAATGCCCACAGGATCCCACTCCTAGTCTTCAGGAGGGGCCTCCCTCAGGTCCTCTTCTGATGAGGCAGCTGTGGGGCAGAGCTCAGGCAAGGAAGTCATGGAGCACCAATGAGGGTGCAGGTGAACAAAACTGTAGGTGACGCCAGCTGGAACTGAAGAGGAGCCGACGGGACATCAGAAGGCACCAGGCAAACTACAGGGATGGCAGCAAGAAACCTCAATGAGGCAGCCAGTCTTTGTAGAGCACCACACAAAGCTAGACCATGCTTACTATGGGAGCTACAGAGAAGACGGGTCTTGGATGGGCAGCTAGGGGACTAGGCTCCAGCCGGGTCACTGGAGAATCCAGGCCTGGGCTGATTGCGACCCATGGAGTGTGTGAGAACTCAGCCACCTGTGAAGCCACAGCTGAGAACTCTGGGGACCGCGGAGCAGCGAGGGGTTCTGGGGCTGGCGGAGCAGCCAGGAGGACTGGATCTCTCTGGGGCTGGATCCTCTTGTGGGAATGCTGAGGTGGGCATCCGGGCAATTGGCAGGATGGGAGTAGCCCTGGAGGCTAGAGACACAGACGATCTTGGATCTGGTGAATTGAGCTTGGCAGGGAGGCGGATGGATGGTGACAGGATGCCAGGAGACAAGGCACAGTGGCCCGGAAAGAAACAGAAGACAATTGTGCTAGAGACCTGAGCAGAATGCGGAGACGGCAGCAGGTGAGACAGAGAGCTCTGGCTGCAGGAAGCCGGCAGGCTGAGCTGCTAACAAAGGACTTACAAAAGGCAGGTGTGGGGGGTTATCACATCAGACTAAGAACAATTAGGTGATTATGAGACAACCAGCAACCTCTGCTGGCCAAATGGGGACATGGCGGAGGCAGATCATGACAATTTAAGTTCTCTGTTCCTTTATTCTTGGCCTAGGGTACACAAATACTATAGACAACGTATTTATTGCACACCGTCGGGAGGGGATTCCTCCTGCTGTTATGCACTACCTGCTTGTTTCATCTGTGACCTTGTTCTTACTCTTTCTTTCATATGGTTACCAAGAAGTTCTACCTCTGTTTTCCCTTTTCTAATAGATGTATTGCTGCCTCTGTTACTTTTTGATTGATTCCATATCCCCTTCTAATTAGAGTATGAGAATGTAAAAACATATCTTAAGATCTTGCTAACTTATAACAAATTTGGGACACTATAAATCATGGTATTTTTCTTGTTTGGCAAGGATACAACTGATGTATCCTTGGTGTTTGGAGAGGGGCAAGAATGACATCTTAAGAGACAAGAGTTTGTCTCTTAAGAGCTACCAAACTACTTAATACATAGGCTATTCACTTTATAATAAGAATACATGTACAGGGGGTTGGACAATGAAACTGAAACACTGGCTAATATAGTGTTTGACTTTTCACGCTTATATATGCACAGTATGGAAGCCAATCTTCACTGATTGCACATTCCATCGGTAAGAGCAGAGTGTGAAGGGTGAATTAGCAAAGCAATAGCACAGATGAACACACAATGCTGCAATCCACACAACATAATGGGAGACATATCCGAGTTCAAAAGAGGACAGATTGTTGGTGCACGTCTCAGTGGTGCATCTGTGAAAGGATAGCAAGTCTTTGTGGTGCATCGAGATCCACAGTATCCAGGGTAATGTTGGCATACCACCACGAAGGACGGACCACGTCCAACAGGAGTAATTGTGGATGCAAGAGGAAGCTGTCTGAAAGGGCTGTCCACAAACTTGGATTGTATCCAAAAAACAAAACCACAGCTGCCCAACTCACTGCAGAATTAAATGCGCACCTTGACTCTCCTGTTTCCACCAAAACTGTTTGTCGGGAGCTCCACAGGGTCGTTATTCATGGTCGGGTTCTTATAGCGAAATCTTTGGTCACTTGTGCCAATGCCAATCATCAGTTTCAGTGGTGTCAGCAATGCAAATGTTGGGCTGTGGACAATATATTGTTCCGTGATGTGTCCACCTTCACTATCTTTTCCACACCCGGGAGAGTTGCGGTGAAGAGAAGCCCCAAAGAGGCTTAGCACCCAGACTTGCGTACCCAGAGTGCAGCATGAGAGTGGATCAGTGATGGTTTGGGATGCAATATCATGGCATTCCCTAGGCCCACTACTTGTTCTAGATGGATGCATCACTGCCAAAAGGACTACCGAACCATTCTGGAGGACCATGTTCACCCAGTGGTTAAAACATTATTCCCTCAAGGTAGTGCCATGTACCAGGATGACAATGCATCAATGCACACAGCAAGACTGGTGACAAAGTGGTTTGATGAACATGAAAGTGAAGTTTCCCATGGCCTGCGCAGTCACCAGAACAGGATATTATTGAGCCACTGAGGGTTTTGGTGGAGTGAGTCAGGAACCTTTTTCCTGCACCAGTATCATACAATGACCTGGCCACTGTGCAGGACTTGTATCTGTCATTCCTACGACAAATTGATGTGTATTAGCCACAAAAGAAGGCTCTACGCCATACTAATAAATTGTTGTAGTCTAAAAGCTGGTGTTTCAGTTTCATTATCTAACCCCTGTGTAAGTGCTATATCTCAAGGCTTCTAGCCAAGCTCTGCTAAATCTATTTTCTTTCTCATATGGTGCTGTTTGACTGGCATACAGAAACTCCTTCAGAAAGCCATATCTGAGCCATACTGCAAAGAGAGACTAGGTAGACTAGGTGAGATTCCAGCTGACTTCGGTTTTCCACTGCAGAAGGGTCGGCTTGCTAAAAGTGTTGCTGGCTTTGGAGAGCGACAGTGACATAAAACTGAAGGGACACTTATTTACTATTCACACGGTGTACATCATGATTTACTATATGCTAATTTCTGCTAGCAGTTCTGTGAGAGTTACTGTCTTTTAAGTTAGCAATCAACACTTTCGGAATTAGCTAGTAAGCAGGGCCATGTCAGTGTGGGTACAGCTTGGGAATGGCTCACATAATTTACTATGGAAAATCGTTGGTTTGCAGGATGGCTCAGGTATGGCTCGGTTCTTGGTGGCAGTGAACGAGCGCCATTAGGGAGTTCCCTTTCTGTGGGCCAACTACTTGCATACTTTGTGTGTTTGTTTCTGCATAGTCATTCCTAGGTTTATCCAGTGCTCATGACAAGTGACAAGAAAATTGGGACACCTGGCCATTACACCTACAGGAACTTTAATGACAGCCCATTCTAAATCCATCAATATGGAGTTGGTCCCCCCTTTGCAGCTACAGCTATAACAGCTGCCACTCTTCTGGAAATGCTTTCCACAAGATTTTGGAGTGTGTCTGTGAGGAATTTTTGTCCATTCTCCCAGAAGAGCATTTGTAAGGTCAGGAACTCGAGTTGGATGTAAAAGCTTGGCTAACAATCTCCGTTCTAGTTCATCCCAATGGCGTTTGATGGTGTTGAGGTCAGATCTCTGTTAGGGCCAGTCTAGTTCTTCCACACCAAATTCAACCAACCACGTCTTTGTGGACCTTGCTTTGTGCACAAAAGCACAGTCAGGGTGGAACAGAAAAGGACCTTCCCCAAACTGTTAGCATAGAAGCATAGAATTGTCCAAAATGTTTTGATACACTGAAGCATTTGGAGTTCCCTTTACTGAAACTAAGGGGCCTAGCACAACCCCTAACCATTATCCCTTCTCCACCAATATTTACAGTTGGCACAATGCAGTTAGGCAGGTAACGTTGTCATGGCATCTGCCAAACCCAGACTCCTCCATCAGACTGCGAGACAGGGAAGCGTGATTTGTCACCCACAGAACACGTATTCACTGCTCCAGAGTCCAGTGGCGGTATGCTTTACACCATTCCATCCAATGCTTGGAATTGCGTTTGGTGATATGAGGCTTGCGTGCGGCTGCTCAGCCATGGAAGCCCATTCCATGAAGCTCATGGCACACAGTTTTTGTGCTGGAGTTAATGCCAGAGGAATTTTGGAATTCTGCAGTTAATGAGTCAACAGAGCACTGCTTCTATCACAAATGTTTGTAAACCTGACTGCATGGCTAGGTTCTTGATTGTATACACCTGTGGCAATGGGTCCGAATGAAACACCTGAATTCAGTCATTAAGAGGTGTTCCAAAGCTTTTGTCTATATAGTGTGTATAGAAATTATAATATATTCACAAACATATGGCAGTGTGCAGATGACATCTACGACACACTGATAACAAGATGCCTCCACTGTGTTACATCAATGCTGGTGGTTAAAAAAGAGCATTAGTGAGGTCACGCACTGATGTTGGACGTAAAGGCCTGGCTCGCAATCTCCATTCTGTTACATCCTGTTTGATGGGGTTGAGGTCAGAGCTCTGTGCCTAAGCAGGGGGCAGCATATGGCTCACTGGACTAAGCCTCTGTGCCTGTGATCAGAAGATCACTGTTTCAAGCAAGCCCAGCCTCGGCACTTGAGCAAGGCCCTTAACTCCACAGCTCCCTAGGCACTGCAACAGGTGGCTGCTCTCACCCACAGAGAGCAAGTTGGGGGAGACATAAAGAGAATTTCCCCATGGGATTTTTTTTTTTTTATTACTAGTAATAGTAATCATAATAACTTTCTTCTCAGGGGTGGGATGGTGGTGCAGTAGTTAGCACTGTTGTCTTACACCTCTGGGACCAGGGTTCAAGTCTCTGCCGTGGTTCAATGTGTGTGTGGTTTGCATGTTCTTTCAGTGTCATCATGGGGTTTCCTTCCGGTACTCTGGTATTCCCCCCACAGTCCAAAAATATGCTGAGCTTAATTGGAGTTGCCGAATTGCCCATATGTATGCTAGTGTGAGTCAATGGTGTGTGTGCCCTGTAATGGGTAGGTACCCCATCCTGAGCTGTTCCCTGTCTTGTGCCCGTAGCCTTCGAGATAGGTTCTAGACCCCCCATGACTCTGAATAGGATGAGTGGTTATGGAAAATGGATGGATGGAACTTTCTTCTGTTTCTACATAGGAATTCTGCTCTCTGTCTGCATTGGACTGCTTTGGCAAAATCCTGACATGTCTGCAGGGCCTGCAAAAACTCATCCGTAAAATCACTAATAGTCTTAAGAGTGGCCTGATCGTAAGTCGCGTAACTGCCTTAAATTGCCCAGACAGCTTTGCATGCTAGGCTAATTGTGGTCGGTCCATTTATGCCACGTTTCCCCTTCGTTTCAGGATAAAGCTGTCAGTTCCAGATGCAATAAAGATTTGAAGGTGAGCCATTATAATTCTCCCCTATAGACATTTCATGTACTACTTTGATATGTGTGACAGAGAAAAATTATGTGTTGTTTTTAACACGCTAACAAAAGGTGTTTTCCGATGTGAACAGAATGCACTAATGTGACAGGTTGTAAAGAATTGAAAATGTATATTTTATTTTCGGAAAATCCCTGTGTTTTGTGGTCCGCTGGAATATTGGACAGTTTATATTGTTCAGCCCTATGTACGCTTGCTAATTATGGATTATGGCAAGAATTGAAAGTTTCATTCCAAAGACAATGCCGACAGCCTGCTTTAAACCCAATCCCATTAAAACTCAAAGAATTCAAGTTCCCCCCAAACACCCCTATTTCCTGAGTCAGAATAGGATCCTGGCATTCTGGAAATAAAATAATTCAAATTTGCCTATACTTTCTTAATGAAGGAGCCATCAAGAACAAACAACCAGCCACAGTGTTTAGTGCCACTGAAACCAGGCATTTGTTGGGATCCTTCAGGGTTTGGGTCCCCCTGTTGACAACAAACAGTCACTACACTGATGGGGGAATTTTCAGTTGGGTCTCAAAAATATGAAACCAACCAGGACAGAAATACCTTTTCCACGCTATTCACTTTCTGCCCTGAATTCAAATAAAATATTTTAAATATCAGCACAAGACACTTCCAGTTTTAGAATGATTTATTAATAAATTATTATAACATAAAAATATATTCCTTCATATTTTTGTATAATGATACAAACAGCATATCTCAGTATGAGACATTTTTCAATAAATAGCTCTGAGAAACTGTTTTGAAACACATACTTGTTAAAAGAAAACAGTTTCACGACAATAAATAACTTAATACTATATTTTAAAAGACGCACATAAGGCAGAAATGGTAGGCGACTGGTCTAGGCTGTGTAAAGCAGCACACTGACCTGTAGATGGCGCTAAAGTATCTTAAGCAAAATGAGCTCAAGAATGAATGCTAAAGCTATACAATGATGGAACTTGTTTACGGAGATTACCATTTCTGTATCTATAAAAGTTAAATGGACTTTGGAATGTAAATGTTTATTGGTAATTTGTGTCTTTTTATTCTATTAATATGTACGCAGTTCCTTCAGTAGGTGAATGTAATGAGCTGTTAAACAGTGAGTACACCCTTGCGTAGACTTGCTTTCGCATTTGGGACCTGGCCCACCGGACGCATGTCAGTTTGAGCGTTTCTCGATATTGTAGCTGTCCATCGCATATGCATTACTGTATGCATGCTCTATTACCAGTTAGGTATGGAGAGTGGACCATCATACAGCTGGCAGGGCTGCCCATTCTCCCGCACCTGCTACACTAAGTGACACACCCGCTAACGTCATACCCGATCAGGCGTAACTCGACGTAAGTCTGTATTTGTATGTATAATGGCAATGAAGCCACATGTCGATTGAATCTTTTGCAGACCTTTGACTTCTGCCATTGTTTGTTGAAGCAGATGTATCTATCCTTAACCATCAAGCTGCCTGTTCATCTTCCATACCTGGGGATAAACTTTTAAAAAATCTGTGTAACTGGCACGGGGGCTACCAAGTGGACTTTGTCCACCCCACCCCCCCTCAACTGTATCTGACCCTTGCATAAAGGTTTCCAAAATGGTCGCAGGCACTTGAATGCAGGCTCTGTTATTAGCAGCTATACTGTTTAACTTTGCATTTAGTTACCAAATAAGTGAAACCTTCTTAGATCGCGTCAGGCATTTTTCCTGGACGTTTACTCTGAAACCCTGAGTTCCCTCCGGTACCTTAATGCCGACTTCCTCGCCAGGAAGATTCAAATCCTCTTCTGCTTGATTACTTTTTTTGATCTGAATTTTGATTCTAAAGACCTTATCTCATCCTTTCTTTGCGATTTTTAACAATATGTTGGGTCACGCTAAAGAAACACTTTTTTTTAATTTATTTATCCTTTTCTAGAAGTTTCCTCTGGGGTCCACAGTGTGCAAGGAATTGAAGGATAAGCAGGACAGACTGCCTGCATCACCACCAAAGCAGAACCTGCTGCCTCTGCGGGCTTAACAGCTTCAGAAATGCTTTCGCTCACGCCCTGTTGCCGTTACCTGGAGCTGAGGGCGGCCGCCTTCACATTTGGGCACCCCCTTGTTTTATGAAGACACTGCAGTCTGCCATTTGTACTATTTCCTTGAAATACAGGATCCAGAAGTCTGAACATGGGAAGAACATGCAAACCCTACACACAGAGCAGGGGCGGGATTCAAACCCCCCTCCCTCCTAGTGTGACACCATACTTAGCTATTGTGCTCTGTATATGTCTATGTATTGTTTATATTATGTTCATATGTTTATATATTTTCTAACAACCAGCTCTTGTCGACCCCCCCCTCCCCTGGCTGTGCCGTACCCTCCCGCGCAGCCCCAAAGTGCCGGCAACACAGGCGGTTTCTCAGAGGTGGACGTCCTGCTGCTGGCGGGGACGGTGGGCCACACGCTCAGCTTGGCGGCAAGCAGCTTCATCGAGGAGGAGCACCAGACCTGGTACTTCCTGCTAAATACCCTCTGCCTGGCCATCTTCCAGGACGTCTGCCGCAAGTACTTCCGGGAGAAAAGGCCCCTGGCAGATGACGGAGCCTTGCTGGCTCCCCAAGACAAACCGGCCCATTCCGGTTCCTCAAACAGGAAGTGGCTAGCCCTGACCATACCCCTCATGACCCTAACTTGCTGTCGCCTCCTCCGTTCCCTCAACCAGACAGGGGTGCAGTGGGCACACCTGCCCGACCTGGGACACTGGCTTACCAGGTAAGAACCGCTTTGGGGTGTAAAGGGTTAGGACCCAGCAATGTACCGCTAGAGACATTAATATCGTGACCCTCAGCTAGATAAATAACACTATCCATCTTATAGCCAAGATTTAAAGAATGTGCTTGAGATAGATCACGCGGTGTCTGCAGTCGACATCTTTATGTGGCTCGATACTGTGTGCTATTAATAAAGCTTGTGACTCAGCAAGTTTCTTTTTATATTTATTTTAAATATATTATTCTTACTATAGCTTTGCCGCAGACATAAATAACTGAGGTTAGAAGATTACGATGATGGCGTAATGTCTTTGGTAATCACCACCAAGCATGCTTCTATTTATGGGAAGGATCCAGGAAAACATAGAGAACTTAAATCAGAAGTGTGACTTTTGCTTGTGTTTTGCAACTTTTGAGGAAGTTGGCGGTGTTAGGACGACGAGAGTCACGTGTCAAGGCAAGAGTGGCCTGGGATACATATAATAAAGTATGGAGGACTTGTGACCGTCTAACATCAGTGAGGGTCCCCTTTCTGATTCACACAGGTCCTGTCCTGCCTAGGCCAAGGTTTTTGGGGATTTTAAAGTCCTCTGTAAGATGGTATTTTCGATTTTTTTTTTTGCAATTTAGGGAGCGACACGCTTTTCCAGAGGCTGATGCCCGAGCCACGCCTCAAGTGTGCTTCAGTCATCATGACGACAGCCTCACCACTCAGTAATCAGATGGGGGGGAGGCGGGGGTCTGGCTTGTGGCCGAACTCTTTTGTCAAGTGCAGGATTTGTGCACTTGTCCTCGTTGAATGTGGGATGTAGCAACACTTTCCACAGCAGTAAATCGGGGTGGGCCGTGTGGCAACAAGGGGGTCAGATCCTTCATTCTGATTTTTTTTTGAAGCGTGGCCGTAATTCAGCATGCGTTTCCCGGCTTGTGTGTTTCTGTCTGCGCCAACGCAGCAAATGAATGATGGCCATGGTGATCTAGCACCGGTACGAGGTGTCAGAATAGTAGCATCTTCTGCCTGTTGACGGTTGCTGTATCTCTGTGTTTTTGTGATGTGTAGCAGCATGTATCGTACAGCTGGGTCCCTTACAAAGCATTACAGTAAGGAGATGCACAATTATCATTTTATTTTTTTTCCCTTTATATGCACAAAACTGTGCTAAAGTCTTAAACAGTAAAATGTTTAAATCTGTTTATCTGGGTACTTAGTGTACTTAGTTTTCTCAACAAAAAAAAAAAAGAAACGATTTAGCATTAGAACATTTGCGAATTAACAGCAATACAACAAGAACTAACAAAAATTTCTTTTGTTCTCCAAAAGGTTACGAGTATCTTTATGGGTGTCTATAAGAAAACGCTTTGTTTCCCAAACCTCTTTTCAGGGGCACCTCAGCCATTACAGGGATTCATAAAATTTCACCTCTCAGTTAATTAACTTAATTAGTTAAATAATTGAATGAGGTACTGGCTGGCCAGACATGCTATGCTTGTAGTCAGCAGAAATATGGATATATTGGACAGTTGCTCCAGATACTGACTTGACTTTAGGACAGGTTTTCAGCTAGATTTTCGATTTCATACCCATTCTCCTGCACGGACCCTCCTGGGATTCGAGCTGTCCACCTCCTTGTTTTGACACCTCCTCCACCGATCGCCCCACTTGACCGATGTTTTCAGAGCTCCTTGGTATCCTCCCCGGTGGGGGGCCCTCCCTGCCTGGAGCCCCCACTTGGTCTCTTGCCAGCATCAGAAAAAGTGATGTTGAGAATGAGCTGGGTGGGGTCCCTCCGGAGTTAACGAGGAGCAGCTGACCCCCCTGACTCAGGCAACACTCCAGGGAACTCTGGTAACTGAGGGGTGAGCGGTGGAGGGGGTGTCTGTCTGTGTCAGGTCTTGAATCCATGAAGATCCAATGCAGGTTTATTGTAGATCACATGGTGTACTGTTATTCTTGGTGTGATCCTATGAGGCAGGCACAGGAGCCCACGGTTTGGATTCTTCTCTGGTTTTCATGTTCTTATTGCATCTAAGGAGATGTTGTTGTTCATATAGAGGGTTCAGTTGCTACCTTAGTTCATTCAGCAGGGAATGGGCCATTTGATCAAGAACTCATAATTCACCTTTGCTTGATGTAATCATTAAGGAGCAAATGGCGATTTGACTTTATATTACTTTAAATTACTTTATATTACTATTACAAAGGCTGTTCTTTTAGGTGAAAAGCCCCAGTGGATTAAGTTACTCATTTGTGTTGAGTTGTATCTATTTAGTTTCTGCATTTTCCTGCATGCTAGCCTCTGTCTGCAGTATCAAGACCATAAGGTGTTTTTAACCAAAGGAGATCTGTCCCGAATCACCTAAGAATTTCTCCAAAGCCGTCACACAGCAATGCAGCTGCTTAATTCTGTAATTAACATAATACAAGCAATGAACTCTCTTTATTAGGCACCTTAGGACTCATTATGATCCCTGCTTCATTTCAAAGGCTGAGCTCAGGAATCTGTATTCTGAGCTACTGAAAAACCAGTCGAGGAGAATTTAAGATGAGGTGTTGCAGTCCAAGCCCTGTGGATTTAATAGAAAATGGTTAAGTTGTTGGTAGAATTTTGTTTAAAATTATATAATCTGCTGTTGACTTCCTTATATAACCAAAATTTCACAATTAAGCAATAATGTGGCAATAATAATGAGAATTCTAAGACTTCACCTTGAATTACTGGAAGACGGTCAAGATGTAATTCTAGAAAAGTCCAAAGCACTGCTTCTTCGTGAATTAGTGAATTTGTGAGTTAGACCCCGGCCAAAATAGTGGCCTCGTTAAAGCCTCTGTTCATTGACATGAAGAATTATTGGCCTCTGTGTTCACAGTAGTGTAAGGAGAGGCCAGGAGAAGGACATCCTACTTTAAAGTGGTCCTTCCAGATCTTGAGGTATAGGAAGTCGAAGAATACCTGGGAATGCCCGGAAGCTCAGCATAAGCACTGCTTCGACATCTGCCAGTCGTACGACAGGAGTTAGAATCTAGAATAACCATCCGCAGAGACAGCGTGGGTCCTGGGCAAGCAACGATTTAGGCTGGCAGCTGAGATCGACACTACATCACCGAAAAAGTCCAAAATGCTTTCTGGACCATTTGCCGAGCTCCTGTTTCCTGGGGAGCCAGCCTCCCGTGCTTTAGTTGGCCAACACAGAGCGGTGGCGGGGAGCATCTGGTCTCTCCTGATTCGATTGAGAGCTCATAGTGAAAGAGCCTAGTTTAAGGCAGAATCCCCTCGTGGGAAGTGCGTTAGAGGGCCAACGGATATACTGTCCTTCACTGCACTAGTCTCCACTGTTAGAAGGACATTATCTGGGCTGGCTTGTGTTTAGATATGTGTATCCATTTTAATGTACGTGCATTTGTATATGCTGTAGATGTAGGTGGTTTTATTTGGTGGTCTCCACAACCCTGTGGTGGATTGGATGGATAGATGCATGGATGGATATAGTGGTTAAGGACTGTAGCTTCACTCTGAGCTGATATTTTCTGATACAATCGGTTCTAAGTACTTAGGTCTTATTACAGTTGATCTCAGTCTCTTTTTTTACAATGCAATCCACAATATTGTGTGAAGTAAAGTGGTGTGTTAAGGTAATAATTAACTGCCTCTCTGTCATGAGTATTTCATGAAAGTAACTAAATCGGTAGGATGGATGTTCCGGGTGGTCGACCGTGATCCTGGCCTTTGCACAAAGCATTATATCCTCGAACCAAAGCGGCATGGTTCTTGGACTGGACAGAGATCGTTTATGGTCGGAAAATAGGCTGACGTGCCGTCAGAATTATCTGTAAAGTACAGTGGCAGAGGAGCACGGATTATGCAGGGCACCACAGGCCACGAAGAACAATGCTATTGCGAGGACCTCGTTTGAACTTTTGGTCATGAGCTGATTAAAGGGATAGTGGGTGTGGGCGATTTCGGTGAGTGTTCCAGGACGCTTACATTCTCCTTTATTGCTTGCTGACCCACGCTCATTGCGGCTCATTGACCCTCAGATAGTGCTGATTTTTAGCATCTTTCTGTCGTTGCTAAGTTTAGATCCAGAATGTTGCTATTGCGGTACTCTGGAGGTTTGAGAGATGACCTCGATATGCCGGGAACAGCCTGTTATTTGCCGGGAAGTGGGGTGCTGGTGTCGTCGAGATATCAAAGACTCCGACTTTTGTTTGTGACTGTTGTTTTTGCGTACCGTGCGACAACAGACTTGCACGGGCATCATGCTGCCTGACATTCACATTAAAAGGCGTGAATCACTTCTGTATGCGTACATGATTCCACATGTCGCTACCAAAAACACAGTCGTCGTAGGGGCCATATGGGTCTCAGGTCTCCTAAGAAATCCATCTCAGTGTCCTCCATAACCACTTCATGCAGGTCATATGGATGCAGAGGGGAGGGTAACACCCTAGACCAGTGTTTCCCAATTCGGTCCTCAGGGACCCCCAGCCAGTTCCTCCCTGCCCAACAGTCCACATTTTTGCTCCCTCCCTCCTTGGACTGTCTGTGGGCCCCAAGCACCAGCTTGGGAAGCACTGCCCTAGATAGGATGCCAGTTTGTCAAAAGTCAAAGTGTCTTTTATTCTCAGATTGTGATGTGATGTGTGGAGTTGTGCACTGAGCTGAAATATCACTCTTGTTGGTTGTAGTGAAAATTAAAAATAATAAGTAATAAATTGAATATAAATGTTAAGATATAAAGATAATATAGATGGGACGTTTTATGATATGGGCATTAAGACAGAGGCAAAGTTAGGAGAGACGGGGGACAATTGTTGAATCAGATCTGGTATCTTTTTATTCATTAATCTGTGTACTTTTAAAATGACATTTCACACTGGTATAGAAAATGAATGAATAAATTAAAGGAGCCTTAAGCTAGCAGAGGTGCAGTGGCGTACAACTGGGGTATGCGTATTCCTTTTTTGAAGTCTGTTAAAACTCCACCCTGTTCACCGATTGTCCCTGATCTTGCCTGCTCACAGCAATACTCAGTCACTGTCACACACCGTGGACATTTTAGTGTAGCCTACCCATAAGTGTTCGGGCTGCGGGAACACACCAAATCTCCTGGAAAACACATTAGGAAAATGTACAAGTTTTACACACAGACAGAGCCTGGGGGTGATGCCACGAGATCATTCATGGTGGATAAGCTGAGCTGAGCCCAGTGGTTTCTGTTACTCCTTCCGTGATGGCACCGTGTTCCCTTCAGCAAAGGTCCAGGATATCTGGGGCTCCAAGCTAACTCCAGGCTCCTGTTTGAAACTGCAGCAGACAGGTGCTGGATGTCCCATACCGCCTGTGTTGAACATGCATCTGGTGTTGCTTTCGCACCCTAATTCAGCAGAATAAGAACGTAGGCGGTGCAGAGCGAGGGTGCCAGCTTCTACTCTGGACACCGTGTACCTGGGAACTCTCACGGGGTAGCGGGACCCGGGCCGAGTGTGTGGCTGTTCCTGTCTTCCTGTGTCTGTGAGGGTTTACAAGACATGTAGAGCAGGGCGAGGGCAGGAACACTGAGAAATAGGAGTCCTAGGCCCACAGATGTTAATCAGATTCCATTAAGGTAGTGCAGAGTTGGATAAGTACTGGGTGGGGGCTGAAGTGGTCGTACTGAGGACCCCTGTATCGTCATCATCATGTCGTTTGGATTCTGTCCTGCTCAACTGCTCCCCCTAGTGACAGTTCGCAGCTTGGGCATCCCTGGTAGCTTATAGAGGTGATGTGGGCTGACTGTCATGTGGTGGGAGGAGCTTTCACCCCATGGCGTGTCCACAGCCATGTGCCCGCCTGATTTTGGCAGCTGCTGAGAGCCATCCTTCATTCCCCTCTTCTCTTTTCATCCGACCAGCATGCCGTGATCAAATAACCGCCACGACTCTGAGAGTCTGCGAGCCGCCTCTGATTGCAAGGGATACGCGGACCACGCCAGCTCTGATCAGCACATGGTCCTGCTGAAACAGACAACGGTCTGTGGCAACTGTCGCATTAACCGTCATTAGACAGCCTGTAGTCCTTATCCTGTGGTTGTTCTGCTCAAAGGACACTGAGATTCTTAGCTACCCAGTGATGACTCGACCCAACACGAGTCTAAACGGGTGAAGGCAGTCTCGTTAGACCAGGCGTTCCAGCTGTGGGATTTCCCATCCGGTTGCCACCTGCATGTGTACCTTTCAAGTTTTGAAGTTTTCGCTCTTGGTTCATCTGGAATGTAGAGAACTCTGTAAATCCATTGTTGGTCCACCTGCCGTCTAAGAGGGCTTTGCGTAGATCTTGTATCTTACAGCCGAGAGATGAGTTAGGAGTTTGTAACAGTACGATAGGTCATCTTATTCCTTTGGCAATGCAATCGTTGCAGTCACTGATGCTGGAGATACAAAAAAATGCTACAAATGCATCTTTCTGCCAAGTAAGTACATCAGCAGTATTTTTTTTTGTCTTTGAGCTGCTTTTGTGGGGGGAGGGAGACATCGCTACACCTTTCTCATGCTAAAAATATAAAAACGGAGTTTCCATGCACTGTAATGTATTTGCTGTTCTCTGATTGGCCAGTGGTTGTTTGTTTCTTCCTGATTGGTCAGTTGTTTGCCTTTGTTTCTACAGCTCGGAGCACAAGGGGGCACTGTCCCTGCTTGCAGCTGCCTCCCTGGTGCTCATCTTCATCCTGGTCCAACGCCGCTGCTCCCTGGTGTCCAAGGTAGCCTTGGTCCTCGGCCTGCTGGGAGTGTACAGTTACCGGGCAGCCGTGGGCAACGTGCTGTTCCCATGGCAACAGGCCAGTCACGACCTCTCTAAGTGAGTTGGGGAGTCTGCAGTTTCGGCAACCTCGCTTTCCATTCCTATTTGTTGCATTTCCGTTTTTATTATTTGGTACCAATATCATCTTTTAAATGTTGTAAGTACCAAGGCTTTAATCCTTCTCACCATTTTCGACAATGGAGTGGAAAATATGGATCAGTCAGAACTTTCTGCTTAATTCTTGTAGTCCTTGGTCATTGCTAACTGTCCCCCCCCACATCCAGAATGCGCAAGTAATCTCATGACAGCCGTCCCCTCGACTCATCTAATGTGCCCTTTTCCTCCCCCGTTCATGGGCTGTACCTGATGACCTTCTAGGAGAGCAGGGTCCACTCGTACTCAGCAGTAAATGCAGCTGTAGGGTCAGATTCCTACCCTCAAAGCCATTCATCTGAAGTCAAGCCAGTTTGCATCTTCAGGGCCAGAGACAGCGGGGATTGAACCCAGTTTATGATACTTTGCCTCTAGAGCAGTGTGTCCCAATCCGGTCCTCGGGGGCCCCAAAACAATCCATGTTGTGGCTCCCTCCCAGCTTCCTACCAGCTCTTTTCACAAAACAAACCGAAGTTAAAAGTGGTTTAGACACCTTCCCCTATGACCGGAAGATCGTGGGGTTCATATCCTCATTGGCCCTTGAGAAACTACCGGGAGCTGGGAGGAAGCCAAAATGTGGACCATCTGTGGGTCTCTAGGACCAGATTGGGAAGCACTGCTCTAGAGGAAGGGCCCAGATGTTCTCTTCTGAAGCGTGATGGTGAATATAATACCCATCCATCCTACGGGTCGTGTATGGGGACACTATTCACGGGGGTGTTTATTCAAATTACCCTCATTGTGTACGTTTAGCTCAGCTCTGTTCGCGCCGAGATCCACATGCGTGTCCAGCAGGTGCCAGCTTACAGTGGTCATTTATCATTACGTTCCTGCTTTCTTTTTGTTCACTTTGTGTGTCCTGGCTTCTAAATGTACACTTTGCCTGTTTGTATTCCCAAGCTCAAATAAGCTATTCCCTCCCACCACTGCACTCAGCTTGCTTTTGTCTGTTGGCCCCAAACTTCTGTTGAGTAAAAGATTTTGGCCAAATGATTTGTAAGCCTTCCATCGCGTCAAGGTACACTCTTTCAACAGGGCCCTAACTAGCCTAATCTAACCTAATTTAACCTAATGTAAACAAATCTATCGTAAGCTAACCTAACCAAATGAAGTGCCATGTAGTAAAAACCTCCTCCACTTGTTTGCCAAAGAAAAATATGATGCACCATCATCTGCAGCATATCAAGAACACACACTTAACGGTGTAAATAGCTCTTATTTATTTTTGCATGACTAATCTCAACCTAAGATTTATGCTGACTTTTGTGGGGGATTGGCACTCCAGCCACTGGAAAAAACTTCACGCCGTTCCATTCCATCTGAACTAATATGGTGCTGAGGTATCACCCGCCACACGGCTGCTTGCGGGTTCTCATCCCTGAGGTGCGGTGGGTGCGGCAGTACGCTGTATCAGGTCGCGCTCCTTGCCTCTCTCTCTCGTGGGCCTGTAAGCCTGTATTCTCACTATACTGACTACAGGTGCTATGCTCCAGGCTCATATACATAGATATAATTATCAAAATTATAAAGTTTACTAAACTTGACTATTTTACTAATTAAAGCTAGTATAATCATATTTTCCTCCTAAACATTCTAGATAAAAACCCATTATAAAAATATCACCTACATATACTCAACTTTTCCTTTGAAGAGGAAAGCAAACCCACAAAAATATAGATCTTTATTAAATATTAATTTCAAAAGCATCACAATTGATATATTGTGACTAAACCCACTCATTATGTAACAGAACATATTACAGTCCTAAAACTTTCCAACATGGCCCTGCACAAAGCAATATGCACAGGTTTGCCATGTGAAAAATATATATGTAGCATGAACTCTTATCACGACTTTACCAGTTGCTATGAAAATAAAAATCACGATAAACTCAACACTGACCTATATACCAGATAAATGGTACTTTTGCAGTAGGTCCGCATGCGTTCTCCGAGCCAATCCTAATCATTTTCATCCTTGCTGTTTAAAGCATTCATGAATAGACGTGTTTTTGAGAAATTGATTTATTTTGAATTCGTTTTATTCTTTATAATTACTGCAATACTTCTTGCAGAAATGGATTTTTTTTTCCAATACTGTGCATCCGAATTTCTAAATACTAACTACAACACGATATCTAACAAGATACAATGCAACATTCAGCATGGTGGTAGAAAAGTGATATGTGGCAGAGCGAAGTAGCGATACGATGTGGAGCAGTGGGTATTATACAGAGAATGCTGCAGCAGTATTACAAAATCAGCAACTCGCTGTGGAAGCAGTGAGCGTACAACATTTCAAGTCTCGACCTCATACAAACAAGTGATAATAGAAACAAAGGAGCCGACCAAGATGATTTTTTCGCACTGCCCCCTGGTGGACATGACCTTTAATCATCCAGATAGACATAAACTACACGCATAAGTATAGTCGGTACAATGCTTCCGTTGCGTATGTGTCACATGCACGTCGTATCGCGTTAAATATATCACCGGCCGAAATGTCCTGGCTGCTGGGGGCGGGGCTCCCCCACGCCAGCATAACAGAAACTGATGTCCGGGCCCCAGGCAAGTTATTTTTTTATGTACGGGTGTACAGGAGTGCCTCCTGTCCCCCCCATGGCGGACCTGGGATACTTTATTAGTCCTGAAGGAAACTGCCGGTTTACAGTGACATAGCGCACACATTTAGATAGTAATACGACATTTAGACATTAATAGACAGTATCTATTAATGATAATCGTCAAGAAACGGTTATAGGACAAAAAATGTCAAGGGTAATATTGCATAGAAATCCGTAGTAATGGTTCGGAAATGAGCAGCGCTGCACAGTGGGTTGTTCAGGGAACGATTATAAAGAATGAATGTGAATGTGAAATGTGCCTAAGTGCTTCTGGTCCATACCTAAGGATGAATGAACCCCCCCCACACACACACACCCACAGCCATAGAGTGACTCGTTGAACAGTCTAATGACTGTAGGCAGGAATGACCTCATATAGCAGTTCTGCTGGAGCTCCAGAGTGCGAAAATGGAAAGTTTATTGTACGGGGCCCTCAATGTGCTACCTGGGCTGGAGTAACACCGGTGGATTTCTAGTTAACATGTGCTATTCCATGGGGACCTGTGGCTGAAAAGGAGGCTTTGGACTGGCAGCATGCCTAAAAGCAGTGTTTCCTTTGGGACCCTCACATGATCCACGTTTTTGCTCCCTCACAGCTCCCTACCAGACAGTCCACATTTTTAGAGCTGGGAGGGAGCAAAAACGTGGACGGTCTGAGGGTCCCCGAGGACTGGATTGGGAAACACCGCTGTAGATGGTCTCCTTCCGACAACGCCAGGAGCGAAAGGAGACTAACAGCTGGGTCTGTCGCCCGGATCGATAACGCAGCCATCTGGCTGAGTCGAGCGTCAGCGTGGGAATTTCATTGTCAGGAAAGGATTTGGGGGAGGCTAATTGACAGCTTGATCACAGTCCTTAGTGATGAAGGTAGGGGGCTCTTGTGGAAATACAAAGTGAGGTTCCCAGCATGTTTCACCCAAGCTCCTGCATGTCAGAAATGACGCTCTTGTGGTTTTAAATTTGTAAAGGCATTTTCCGTACTTTAGTTTCTGTTTTGTGATACTTTATTTGGTGGTAAACGAATTCGAGAGTTAACAAGAAGCTCCTGTCGTGTTGCACAAAACTATTGTTTAAACAACTTTTTGCACACTGTAATCAGAAATTGATTTGATACAGCTGTGTAAAAGGGATGAAAATGATAGACTTAATTAAGTCGGTCGCGGGCTGTGTTGATGTCTTATTTACTCATGTTTATTCATGAGGTCCCTCATCAAGATGGAGATGAATTCTCAGTGTCACTGTTGCAGGTGCGTCAGAGGGAGGGAGGGTCAGCAGGGAGCGGGGAGAGTGGCGGCATGGTCCGGTCTCGGGGGAGAGCGCCCCCCGCATCCACACCGTCGTGAAACACGTAATCAGCCAGGCCTGGGCTGGGCCCTCACTACCTGCTTCACAGAGAATGCGCACTAAGAGAGAATATCATGCATTAACTGTTATGCTCTTTGCATGGTAATCCTAAAAATGGAAATTCAATGCTAGTGGGTCTCTGTGTACCTGATTATTTATGTGCCTGGGTATGTATGCATGTATTTGTGCCTGTCTGTGTTTATTTGCATGGGTATCTGTGTTTCTGGGGGTGTTTCTGCACATGTTTAGTCTGAGTGTCAGTTATATGTGCTCATGTGTGAGAAACACCGCTTTGGCCTTTGCTTGGGCCTCTCCCTATGCCCCTCCTCTCCCTATGCCCCATCTCTATGTGTGCCCCACCTCTCCCTATGCCCCATCTCTATGTGTGCCCCACCTCTCCCTATGCCCCATCTCTATGTGTGCCCCACCACTCCCTATGCCCCATCTCTATGTGTGCCCCACCTCTCCCTATGCCCCATCTCTATGTGTGCCCCACCTCTCCTTATGCCCTACCTCTCTATGTGCCCTGCCATTGCATATGTCTTACGGCTCCATATGCCTCACTTCTCTCCATATGCCCTGCCACTACCTATACTTCATCCCTCCATATGCCCTGCCACTACCTATACTTCAATCCCTCCATATGCCCTGCCTCTACCTATACTTCATCCCTCCATATGCCCTGCCTCTACCTATACTTCATTCCTCCATATGCCCTGCCACTACCTATACTTCATCCCTCCATATGCCCTGCCTCTCCCTATGCCCCACCTCTGGGTGCCTTGTTTCTCCATATGCCCCACCTCTCTATATTCCCCACCTCTTCCTATGACCTGCCTCTCCCTGTTCCTCACCTATCCATATGCTCTGCTTCTCCCTATTGCCGGCCTCTGACTATGTCCTACATTTCTGCCCATGCCCCACCTCTCCCTATGCTCCAACTCTCCCTATGCCCCACATAACATTATACCCTCCCTCTCCCTGTGCCTCACCTCTCAGTATACCCTGCCTCTCCCTATACCATACGCCCTGCCTCTCTGGATGCTCCTCTCTTGTCCCGCTCGCCAAAGGCTCTGGCACCACCGCTAACACTAGCAACTCGACTCATCACTCAGCTGACAAAAATCCGCTTCTTTCAAAGTGCCAACAGGGGGAATCCTGGGACATTTCTACTTGAGGTCCATAATGTTCTGTGTGATTTGCTACTAAAGCTGGTCACCATGGTTACACCTCGGGAAGCGGCCTTTAGTTTCGAGGTACCTCTTACTGTCACGGTGACAGTTCCACAGTGTCCTATGCGTGCAGATCCTGCTGCTGTAAATGTACCCAGGGGCCAGAGGCCCTCTTAACCTTTGGAGATCCCTGACTCATTAATTTACGTGTCATATTAGCTTCATTTTCAGCTCCAGCTCCAGGGTTCTCCTGGGTTCCCAACCCAGTTTCTGCATGCATGTGTGGGTTTTCAGTCCAGCCAGGCACATAAGCCCTCAGCTGGAGTCATTAGCTCAGTAATTGAGCTTGGGGGGGGGGGTCGCATTGTGGAACCAGCCATCCACAGTGGCGAAGCAAGGCAACTGCGGGGCTGCGGGATGGAAATGGGGGTGCCTTCCCGCGGCTGATTAGCACGCACAGCTTGTTTGGCCTCTCGCCTCCCAGCTGGAGGAGGTGACATCGCCCCCGCTCTGCCAGATGAAGAAGTGCGGGTTCTCCGCGGTCACACCATCCTCTTTCAAAGCTCTCTGCTGGCCTGTGAGACACATCACTTGGCTGAAGCAGGCCTGCTGTGGGGTTTATTACGGGGGAATGGCCACTATCTAGCGCTCACTGCCTGCTTACAGAGCTGCGAAGCTGCTCCTAACACAGGCCAGACATAGATCCCAGCTGTGCTGTGATTTCCCACAATTTATTTCATTTTACAGAGGAGGGATTTGCAGTTCAGGAGGTTATGGTACTATGGCCATATCCAAAAGGTTGCAGGTTTCAATTCTGTGGCTAGAACAGTGAGCAGATGCATCAGTTATGTGCTCTGCTGCTTCCATCATGGCCCATTCTAAACATGCCACCATTGTTTACCTTCTGTCAGTGTTGCTGATGTTTCTCTTTCTCTCTCTTTCTGTCCTATCTATCCATGTACTTTCTGTTTATATGTAGCACTGTGATCTCTCTTTCTCTCTCTCTGTTTCTCCCTCTTTCTCTCTCTCTCTCTCTGTGCCCTTGTCCCGTCTATCCATGCACTTTTTTTGTATTTTTGTAGCACCATGGTCTGGGGAGCATTTATTAGGCTACGTGTCACCGTATGCAGTGTACTGGATATGGTTGGTGTAACTGTAAAAGGCCCACTTGACATGACGCGCGTGGGGTTGAAGCCCTGAATGAATCTGAACAAGCCCCGAATGATATGTTTAGCTTGGATGTTATCAACCGTGCTGTCAGTTGGGGAACCTTCAGACTGATTAGGTTTCTCGGTTATGCCCCAAATGTCTTAAGATCCGAGAGCGAGCATATTGGCACTGAGCAAGGCCCTTAACTCCAACTTTCCCCATCCCATGGCATTGTGGCTGACTGCGCTCCCTTACCCCAGGCTTTCCTCGCTTTTCTTTTCTTTTCTTCTTTATTTTCTTGCATTTATTTAGGAGACAGTTTTCTCCAAAGCAGCATGCAAGTGAGGATCTGAAAGCAGGGTCTGACAGTGTCTCCAGAGCAATTGGGGTTAAGGGCCTTTCTGAAGCCACGGGACTTAACGCAGTGACCTTCCAGTCACAGGCGTTAACTCACTGAGCCGCACATCGCCCCACCTGTAGGCCTCAATATCTGCTATAAATACAACCGGGCGTAACATTGTAGACTAAGAAGATCGAGCTCCTGTTGTCTGTGCAGGAGCCACTCTGACATCCCACTCAAATTATGTTTTGGCAATAGAAAAAAATTACAAGGAAGCAGCAACTGTAGTTTTATTTATTTTCTGTTCTGACTGATGGTCTGTTCACTGACCATGTGAGATTCAGTACTGAACAAAAACAGAGAGATATACCACCTCCACCATACTCAGTCTGGTCGAGTACTTTTTATTTATTCAGCAGATGCTTTTATCTAGAATGATGTACGTTTTTGAAAAAGTGTGGGTCAGACAGTCTCTGGAGTAGTTGATGGTTAAGGGCCTTGCTCACTCAACTGACCCTGGGATTTGAGCTGACAGCCTGCTGGATCACAGGAACAGCGTGCTGCTATTTGGTTGTACAATGTGAGAGCTGCCTGTTAGCTACATTAACAAGCACTGAGTGGGACTGAAGCATGTGCTGGTTTTCCATCCGCCATGATAGCGTCGCCGGGCGCTCTCATGCCTGTGTCAGCTGCGAGCGGGACTGGGGGCTGTGAGCATATCTGCCTTTGGCGCGTTGTGTCGCGAGAGATTGATGTAGTGTATTTCAGTACATGCTCCTTAATGGCCTTGTGTGAACCTCTCAGGATAATGGATATGTAAGACACTCAGGTGACATTTGCCTTTCTTCGCCCCCCCCCCCCCCCCCCCCCCCCCCCCCCCCCCCCCCCCCCGGCCCGCGCCCCCCCCCGCCCCCCCGCCCCCCCCCCCCCCCCCCCCCCC
The DNA here is from genome assembly GCA_011763525.2 of Mormyrus iriodes. Taxonomy (NCBI): domain Eukaryota; kingdom Metazoa; phylum Chordata; class Actinopteri; order Osteoglossiformes; family Mormyridae; genus Mormyrus; species Mormyrus iriodes. Next base: position 122,739 of record JAAGVU020000110.1, on the reverse strand, counting down.
CC
>JAAGVU020000110.1:108540-119440 GCA_011763525.2 Mormyrus iriodes | reverse complement strand
TGAAGTGATATTTGCAGGAAACACTTTGCAAATGCTTTATCGATACTTTTCACAGGTGAGTAACTTGCTTATATACATAGGTATCCACCTGGACACAGGAAAAACACTCCTTCGACATTGGAAAACAGCGTAAAATGTAAATGAGTAATTCATGTTTCTTTCCAGTGGCCGACTCACCGTAATTTTTTTGGGCGTGGGGTGCGCCCGAGCGAAACAAACTTTCTGCACACCGGGCAGGAAAAGTAGAAAAAGCTGCAAGTTCCCTTTTCAGTTTTAATCACAGGGGTAACTATTTCCTGATTCAAGAAGGTACAATACCTGAAGTTTATCTAAACATTTTTTTACTCTGCGTCCTCCCACACAACCTAGCTCCTACCTGATGTAACATAAACATCATGCAATCATTTGAGGACTACTGCAATGAGTAAGAAAGTCGCCCAGGACTTTCTCGAAGGTGCAATTTTTCTTTGTACATGATCTACATTCCATTCCTACAGAGATTAGGTGTCATTCCATATAGAAAAGGCCCCTGTTGCTTTGTACACAATTTCAAAATAATATATTGATTACAAAATAATCAATAAAGGTCCAATTAAAAACACACACACACACACCAGGGGCAGCATTAGGCCTATTTTAGCCCCCCTAAAATGTTTTTTAGTCGTCCCAAATAAATGTACACTAATTAGTTTAAATAATGTGGGGCATTTCCATCAGACATCCCTAATAAAGGCCTCACCCCCCCTTTCTTACATATCTAGTGATGCTCCTGATGTGCAAACACACTAAAAAAAATTAATTTAAAATTATGTGAATGTGCAGACAAAATACATTATAGATAATTTATCTTTTATATGCATGGTTGTGCATTCATTTATTTCAATAAGAATAATGGTAAATATACTTTTGTATGAAAATGAGGGGAATGCACTCTCAGGCTTTGCTAAAGGCAAAAGATACAGAGAGGAACCTTGTAGTGCAGTAGGTTTTACAGCAGCATTTTAGTATAAGTCTACTAGAGATGTGCCGTACAGTATGAGAGTGGCACAGTGGCCTAACTGTGTAGCGCTCTGGTCAGAGTGTGGGAGGTGCCAGATGGTTGCTGGCAGAACTCCTGTACAGTTCACAGCAGTGTAAACTGTCTGTCAGATACTATGTCTTGGTGCATCTGGATGCAAGTGTATATTGCCTCATTTTACAGGTAAACTTCTCAAATTATTGCATGAATTAACCCAGTTGTACTACTGCCAAAACCTCACTAGCTAGAGGTAAGACGTGCATAAGAAGCAATTCGCAAATAACATGATGTCAACCTGTTTATTTATTCAGAACACCACCAAAGTATAAGCACAAAGTTATTAAATACAATAAGACCAAAAACAGACAAATCTGTTGAACAACCTGTTGCCATTTTCAGGGGAGTAGTTAGCCCACCCATCCATTCATCTCTGAGTCTTTATTAAGGGGTGGCTGATGACAAACTATTCATGACATAAGCCAATAAGTACACCTTTATTTGCGGGGGCTAAAGCTCCCCTAAAATAGGCCTAACGACAGTCCTGGCCATTTGTATTAAAAATATAATGCATATTAAATATGGAGGGATTATCCTGACCCGGGGCTTGCGGTGAAATCTGACGACTACAATCGGTAGCATTCTTTGATACTGCTTATAAACACATTTGTATTTATGGTCCATTCATTTTTCCATATATATCAACTTTTATATAAATGCAATGCATACTAAACTGAACATCACAATACAGGGCAGCAGAACACAGATTTTGTCAGTTCATTTATACTAAACACAGCACAGGATTTCTGGCTGCTATCTAGCTAGCTAGCGTCTGTTTCACAAGAAAAGGTGAAATATTAATACTAGTTAGATTCTTTTCATGAAAATTTCTTTCTTTTAATTTAAAGAATCCAATTAACTAGCTGCAATAACAAAATAACTCTATGTTGTTTTTTTTCCCACCTCTCCTTTCCGGCATTTTCTGCGCATTGCAGCAGATTGTTTTGACTATTTAATTTCTTGCCAGTCTTGCCAGTTCGGTGATTGAGGAATGATGCATTATTCTGACATTAATGGGGGCTGCGAGTGGTTGTCCTGTCAATAAATATCAGTGTTTCAACAATGTAAATAACTGTAATGTCACGGAATGCAACCGCATGCATTTCTTCTGGTCTTTCATTTGCTCTTTTGTGCCCTCTAATCCAATAGTGCCCTAGGCAATCGCTTATGTCTCCTGTAGGGTTTTTGCACAGTATTGATTTTATTTATTCAGCATGTGTATATATAAGGAATGGCAATCATTTTTAAGTCAAGGCTGTAGATAATAAATAGATAATAAATATGTTTTCCTGTTTCCAGCAACAGAACAGAGGGTTATTCTACAAAGCAGGATTTCCAAGTTAGCTGGATAACTTAACCTAAACATGAAAACTGTCCAATAGGAAGAGAGCTAAGTGACATTCCTATTTCACAATCTTTGCATTTGGCTTAAGTTATCCGGCTAATGAAGAAATCCCGCTTTGTGGAACACTCCCCAGATATATCAGTTAGTCTAAGTAATTAAATTAATTAGATCTAGTTAAGTATGCTGGGGTGTTGATATCTAGATCATGCTAAATATTTCTGCTGTAGCTTCATGTTCTAGAAAGCTAGCTTCTGCAGAAAGGAACATTGTGTGAAAATCTGGCACCCCTTTTTCTCTTATTTTTTTCTGCAGAGTCATGCTTTGGTGGGGAATTTTTGGCAGCAGTTTTTGTGGGGGAAAGGCAAAAGTTAAATTAATACGCAAAGCTAAAGTAGTCAAATGGAAAACAGAGAGTATTGCCCATCTGGCTGATAAGTAAAAGGTACACTTTTCTTTTTAATTTGAAAAAGGGGGTTTTGGTGCATCACATCCCGATATGCCCAGACTTTTTAGTAGAGGGCAGTTCTGTGATACATTAGCTTGCCATGACAGCTCACAATGTTTCATCACAACCTCACAATGTTTTAAGGTGGGGGAAAATATAGATCAAATTTGCACCCAGGGGTATAAAAAAATGCTCTTTAAAAATGAAATAGTTCAGGCCAGACCTTCATCCTTCCTGGGGTAAATCAGATTTCTACCACCTCCATTCAGAGAACTCAGAGAAGTCCAGGGTTCTAAACATTCTGAAGAGTTCTTTGAAAGAAGCCCTATCAGTGCCCTGATCGGCCAGTTGTGGAAGTCTGGTCTGTCACAGCACCCAAAGAATCTCCGCCTCCCCCCCTCGCTGACTTCTCTGTCGTAGTACAAAGGAAACAGTGGGTGGGGAATGGGCCTCACATTTCTACTTACACTGCACAGTGTAAGTAGACGCGCTTTTGGTCCATGGTGTCATCAAATAGGAAAAGTCAGTTTTCGTGGGATTCCCTTCGTAAGGAGTTTATAGTGCTGTGCGCATGGTGTCATCATAGTAAAAACATGCTGAACTGGCTCGTTTTATATTACGGAACCTTTAAATGTTGTGCATTTTTGGACATTCTGTCACCACATATCCATTGTCCATCTTTCAATGCTGAATACTTGGTAGCCAAACTAAGTATATTAACAATTAGAATTTCTTTCTAGAGAAGAATAAAAGAGTAAAATCTAGCTTTCCTGGAATTTAATGGCATCTAGTTTTTATATTACCTTCAGTTTTATCCAGATGTCAGCAGCCTGCTTGTGCCACTCAATAACCGCCAATTATTTCATATTTAAGAATTATATCATATTATGGAGCTGTGTGTTATCCCCATGTTGATTTTCTCTGGTTATCTCTGGTTTCATCCAGCAGTCCAAAAACATGCAGTTGGGCAGATCTAGTATATGCTTGTATGTGTGCGCATGTGTATGTCCTGTGATGGACTAGTATGTGCTGGTGTTCCTGTATCTGTACTCTGCCTGGCATAGGCACCATGACCCTCCTACAATTCTACAATGGATAAACAGTTGAAAGATGGATGGATGTTTTTTTTTCAGTCTGTTGTCAAGTAATGAGCATAGATCAGAATCCATGACAATATCTTTTTTCCATGACATTTTTGTAGACATTGCCTAAAAGGCTCAGCTTTTTATGTAACAGTGGCAATCAATATAAACTCAACATAAATGTTGCTCAGATGAATAGTCTGTCATTAATATATCTACTTATGCCTAGTAAGGCGTTTAAACTATCTATAGAAATAACCGTTTATGCTTTTTAAATAGAACCTTTAGCTTTATACCTCATTGTACCAATACAACAAGTTTGTTCAAAAATAATAATACCTTTAAAAATTGTCTAATATAAATTTTAAAAAGGCATTTTGGAGATCAGTCTCATTGTACTGTCATGTACAATGACAATAAAGAAATAAGTCTTGAATCTTGAATTTTGTCAAATTCTACTTCAAAATTTAGCAAAATGTGTTGTTTTGAGGGACCACACTTTTATCCCAAAACAGCAGATCCACTGGCAGCACAGTTAAAGTGATGTTTCTAAGTGACTAAGGAGTGAGAAAGGGGGGTAACGTGTGGGTGACTGCACAGAAGTGTTAGTCACCATTTTCTTGAAAATCAACCCATTCATTGACACTTGAAACATTGAAACAACTCGATATTGTTTGATTTCGCAGCCACTTCAGCATATTTGTGCCTCTGTTTGTGTATCCACTCTTCACACTGACTGAATCAACTGGAATGTTCTGGAAATATTTTTAACTGAGTGTTTTTGTCTAATAAAAATATATGTTAATTCCTAATTTATTTAGCGTTTTACGATATGGTAGGTCATATGGGGTTTTTCAGTTCTACACCATCTCAATGAAAGGAATTAAAAAAAAAAAGTTTTGTGGCCAAAGTGCACCGCTGTTTACTACACACTGTATGGTTAACTTTGACACTGCTCTTTGCTGAACTGCAGAGGGAGTGCTAAAAAGGTTGCGTGCAGCCAGTTTGAAGCTCCCTCCACCATTATGTCATTAAACACACACAGCCGTCTAGGCACATTTCAGATGCAAAATTGTATATTTTGTACTCTCATTTTCTTCCTGGTAACAATGCAACGGATCTGCTGGAAAGGATAGATATCCTTTATAGCTTTATAGCAAAATTGACACTGTGATGGAGAGGTTTTGCTTTGATGTGTACAAGATGGGTGACGTGTTACTAAACCCACATTAAAAAGCCTGTTTGTGTCGACTTTGATATGTGTGTGTCTGTCTGTGTATATATTTGCTATTTTATCTAGCACTGATAAATGAAATATTTAAGCCGTACTACTTATCAGCATTGCAGCTTCCGTTGATTACAAATTATGCTAATAATCACAATATTTCTTAACTATATTTATATCGAATTTATGGAGGTGCAGATGAAGGGATTTGGTAAATTTAAAATTTTGGCTACAGGTAGGGCTTGCATTAACTAAGCGATTCAGTGGATAATTGAAGTAAAATTTAAAAGACAATTTCTAGTTACATATTAACTCCCAAAAATATAAATGAGATAATGTAACAGAATGGTACTCTTTCTTCAAAGAAGCATCCGTGGTCTTCCAAGTAATTAGCCACAAATTTTCCATTTTTAACCAGGAACATCAGCGTTTAATAAGGAAAGTGTGAAGGTACTTTCTGAGTAAGGAGTGAGTCAAGTTGCTGTTCTTAATATTATTTTTAAATTGATTTCTCTCTTTAAGACTTTACGAGCTTTCGGTGTCATGCGGGAATCTGACAAATGCATGTGAGACAGCGTAAGGGCTTATAAAGGCATGTTTCTGTTATCGTGCCATGCGATCGTTGATAAGCTTGTACAGTTAGCGGCACAAACACGTTTGCGTTAGTGCTTAAAACTTGTGTATTTCGGTAGGAAAGGACCTATAACACAGCGTCGCTTCAATAAATAAGTCAAGTGGCAACACTTTCAGGATTATTCAAAGCAATAAAAAATTAAGTACAACCATTGCTGGTTGTTACGGTAAGAGTACAGGAAAATGGAAATTGTAGGTGGGGGATGGCCTTCTTCGTTGTTCATAGCTAATGGGATTTGTCGATGTCATAGCTCATGCAACAGTGTTTTCTTTTCAAGTTGTGTCAACATATAGGCTATCTCTGTATCATCCATTTTGTCCTACTTTCACAAATAAAGGATGGAATCCATGTTTGAGTCTGAATGTGCGGGTGCGGCTTAGTTTATCTCTCACAAGTAACTGGTATGCCACCATATGTGTGTTTACGTGACCCAGCCTTCCTGTGTGTGTAGCCTATGTGAGAATGTTCAGTTTTAAGTGTATGTCACCCCTCTCAGCATTTACTTAAGGTAAATGAAGGTTCTCCAGTATGATCTCCTGTAACAGTCTAAGAAAGAATTCGTTTCGGGAGCCCCGGGAAGCTCGGACCTGACCTAGATATGAAATTAAAAGGAGGAAACCCGTCAATTCTGAAGCAGCACTCTGCGAAGGTTGTTTGTAATGAAAGGCCTGCATCAATGGCAGCAAATCATTTCAGTAGTGTTTAGGTTTTTTCATCATATACAGGATATTCTTAGTGTTAGCAGGAAAATTATAATTATTATATAATGCATGTTTATCCCATGATGCTGTGTAGCACTATCAACCAGTCAAGCAATCAGTTTTATTTTGTATAGCGCATTTTCACAACATTACATTGTCTCAAAGCGCTTTACATTATCCCTGCCCAAAGCCCCCAGTGAGCAAGCCAGAGACGACAGTGGCAAGGAAAAACTCCCTGGAAGGGAGAAGCCTTGGGAGGAACCAGACTCAAATGGGGAGCCCATCCTCCAGGGTCCATAATGTAAGAATTATAGCAAGAATTATAAGAAAGAGTGAACATTCTTATTGAATGGCCATTGTATTATCATTTGCACACTGTATCTTTTTCCATTTCATTCTTGTCTGTCACCCTGTAATAACACGATTCAACCTGTAATCGCAGAATTAGACAATTGGTGTCATGTTATTTTCCCCTTGAGGGAATTACATACTTGGAACGTGCATATTAAATATTAAACACCATAAAATTATGTATAACCTTTTTTAAGTAAATAGAGAAAAACACATTTATAATGTCATTTGGAACAATTGCCTCAACAACATTTTAATTATATTCTAGTTATGCTGATTGTATTGAAGTTTTGTCACATTTTTTATATGTACAGTGTGATACTGGGAACTCAAAGCTGCATCATGCCACCATGTGTTTTGATACACAGCACAACAAACTGAATATACTTTGGTTTGCTTAATTCAATTGGTCAGTGAAAGTGATAACATGAAGCTGATTATTATCAGTTCGTGCATACTTGCCATTTTATTTTGCAAGATATTTATATCTTTAGCAATACAATATAATGGGATGTTAAGAATCAGGTTTGCACACCTAATCACAAGATTGTTCATAAATGTTAAGCATTTTATGTTGTTATTGCAATAAAAAACTAACCTTATGTAAACAACCAATGAATCTGTTCAGTTAGAGTGATATGACTTGTTTTAAAATATCGTATGATTTCATTTACTTAATATTAATTGTTGTTCTGTTTGAAATAAACCATGATAGCTTTATCATTCGGTCCTGTCATGTTTACGCAAGTGAATATTTCTGTTTATCTGTCATCATTTTACCTTGTATCACACAGCTGCACGCAAATAGTGTCTCAGCAGGCATAATTATATTCCATTTGCCTCAAATGGCCTGAACAACTTCTAGCTGATAAAGTTGAGATAAACATCATATACTCATTTTTAGTTTCTTTCCCAGTGACCCTAAAACATTTTATTTTGCGTTTCGGAATTACATGCCAAAGACTTACGACATTCTTATTAAACTGGTGAAATTTCAGTGCAGTTTATGGAATGTTGTCTTGCCTTCGTTTTTGCTGTCCTTTTAATATTTTTAAATGACCATTCATTATTTCAGGCAAGAATGTAAGGAACTCCTTTTCAATAACATTAATAATAATTTTATATTTTCATTGGAAAGGAGCCGAAACCGCCTGTCACACTGTCATTCATTCCTGCGAAGGCTTTAATTCATTAACCTATATTGACATATTAGCTGAATAAATTGTCAGATTCAGATCAGACAAAAATAAGGTTTTTAATATTTGTGTTAAACTGTTCTGTGCCACCCTGACTAGGAAAGGCAGTTAGAAGATGGATGGATGGATGGATGGATGGACGTAATTAAAGATGGACTTTCCATCCATCTTCCAATTCCTTATTTCAGACAAGATCACTGATAGCAAAAATAGGAATGTGACATATATGGCTCTGAAATAAGTTTTCTATATGAAGACACAGTGTGAAAATAAAATGTAGAAAAATCATCTACATTTACTACATTTCATTCTGCAAATTAGAAATCCCCAAATGTATCTCTTATCCATGGGACATTTTTCATTCCCAAGTAGTATAATTAATATATATATATATATATATATATATATATATATATATATAATGAATAATATTAGTAGTAGTTGAAAGAGAGTCAAAAGTAATAAGCCTTCAATGCATTACCTGCCTACCTATCAATTTTGCATTAGCTGCTGCTCTGTTTCTGGGTTACAGTTTTAGCTCCTCCTGACATGCCACTGCCTTGTTGTAATAATTTACAAGTAATGTATCACAAAATCACATTAAACAAGCAAACAACATCAGGCACATACCTTTAAAATGATCTTAATCTCAAATCCAACTACCTATCTTGAGCTGTGTCAAAATACCGGCAGATGAAAACTATTACCACCGTCCCTTTCTGCAGAAAACCATTGTGACATGCCAAGAAGGGTTAATATAAGTAGCTTATCAAAGAGCAAAAGTTTCATGTGAACAAAGTGTCCTTTCTTCTGTGCAGTTGACCTTTAGGATTAAACGGCTGTCCTCCTTCACAAGAAGTAGATGTGCCTTAACTCTAACAGAAAAGGGCAAATAAAAAGCTCAGTCTGGAAGCTTTATATGTGCCTGGCTTAAATTTAGTGTTATTTGTAGAAGAGGGAAATCACTAATAAAAAGGGCTACATTAAAGTGGTTCCTTAAGGCCAGGCATTATAACAGAGTGGGCATTCATACTGAATGGCGATTGTAACTACAATGTAACTACAACTACAATGAAACGTGACCTAGCATGTGTTTCTATGTCTAACTAGTTTATCTGTCAGGGTTTATTACATCTAGCTATCTTATTTCTATTAGGTTAACACTTTAGCTAGTTATTTTATTTGGATTATAATAAAAATGGTAATACTACTGCTAATAATACTAGTTCTCCCGTCGCTTTTGCCTTGGAAGTCCTGACTTGAATGCTAACTGTACTGTGTTTATGAAGCACTCAGCAAAAGTACATTTGTGTCTCATTTCGGAATGAAAACATCTTTCTGCATAAATTTCTTCACATATGGCTAAAGCGGGAAAACAGTGTTGTGGAAACACTAGCTGTGCAAAAATGATGAATGCTAAAAATTCAGTTAAAACTGTAATTTGCAGACTTTGGCTTCTTTCACATTGCGTGTACAGTACAGTTTGAGACGTCAATCTACATGTGCAGCTGTGTTTTTCTTTAAATTGCAGGTGAACCTCCAGTTTCGGTATGACAAAATTTTGGAACATTTTCCCTGGCCATACCGACAAACTGGAAATATTTATTTTCGCTAAAGCCGTCCTTAGATCTCATGAACTTTTCAACATGTACCTACACACCATTATGCAGGAGGGAAATTGGTGGTGAAGCATCCTATGTAGTGTTTTGAAACGTCTTGGTGTTCTGTCTTAAATAAGCCTGAAAACATGGAGTTTGTCATCTGGAGATTCATTACATAGAAAAGAACATCATGTCTCAGGAAGAAAAAAAGTGAAAAATAAAAATTATATATATATAAACATAATATAAAAATACACATTAGCATGTTGGTAGGGATTTGTCATATGGATGTCATAGGCAGAAAATGAGACTGAGAAATTTTTCTTCTTCCTTCCTAGATAAACGTTTTGGTATAATGGATCAACCAAGCTTGTTGACAGTATTCCAAGATATCGGTTTTTCTGAATTACAGTCTGAATTACATAAATATTGTATTACATGAATACAATTCTGAATTACATAAATACAGTCAAGCTGGCGGAAAGCCAGAAGCCCTTGACAGAAAGACAGAGAAAATGCTCTGTATATGATCACTAAAAAGACAACATCTAATAATGCAGCAAAAGCCAATATTTGTCCAGGTATATGTGTAAAAAACACACACACACACACACACACACACACACACACAATATCATTCAAACGTTTGGACACATCTACCCATAGAAAGGTGAAAAAAGGCATATTAACCATCAGCATAACTAACCAGCCCTTTCAAGTACAATCCTTCGAGCAGATTCATGACGATGATGTCAAGGGGTCTTGTGGTAAAGTGGCCGACTTTTCTTTTTCCCCATCTGTTTACCAGCTGTGACCTCAGAGAAAGTAGCTTCAGCCACATATGACTCATTAGAATCATCTAGTGTGTCACTGACACTCACACACATAGTCACTGCAGGGAGAGCCTCATATATGTACTATCTATATAAATATCATATGCTATATGCTCACAGTCCAAGGGCATGCAGTTAGGCTAATTGATGCCTCTGTACAGTGCAGTGCATAAAAATCCAAGGACAGTGACCCAAGATAAAATCGCACTTTTAACCTATGTCACTGCTTATATTATATATACACTGATCAACCATAACATTAAACCACTTACAGGTTAAGTGAATAACATTTATTAAGGAGTTCCCTTTTTATGTGTCTACTACTTGCAAGCTTTATGTACACTGCTCAAAAAAATTAAAGGAACACTTTAAAAACACATCAGATCTCAATGGGAAAAAAAATCATGCTGGA
>JAAGVU020000110.1:94488-107758 GCA_011763525.2 Mormyrus iriodes | reverse complement strand
ACCCCCTCTGCTACTTAACTGACCAGATCAATATCCCAGAAGTTTAACTGACTTGATGCTATACTCTGATTAAAAAGCGTTCCTTTAATTTTTTTGAGCAGTGTATTTGTTTCTGTATAGCCATCCCTCTGTCCTTCCTAGGTTTATCTTGTGCACATCAAAGAAAGAAACTAGCTAACTAACTAACTAACTAACTAACTCTCCTTTTCCCATCAAGCATTTAATTGTATATTTGTAGCACATGCATTGATACACACCTATCAATCATAACATTAAACATCACTGACAGGTGAAGTGAATAATATTATGTCGTTACAATGGCACCTGTCAAGGGTGCCATTATATATTAGGCAATTGAACAGTCAGTTCTTGAAGTTGATATGTTGGAAGCAGGAAAAACATGCAAGCGTAAGGGTCTGAGCGACTTTGACCAAGGCCAAATTGTGATGGTTAGATGACAGGGATAGGACATTTCCAAATTGACAGGTCTTGTGAGGTATTCCTTGTATGCAATGGTCAGTATCAACCAAAAGTGGTCTAAGAAAGGCCACTTGGTGATCTGGTGATGGGGTCATGGGCTCCCAAGGCTCATTGATTCATGTGGGGAGTGAAGGCTAGCCCATCTGGTCCGATCCCAGAGGAGAGCTACTGTTAATGCTGGCTATGACTTAAAAGTGTCAGAACACACAATGCCGCAGACCAGTCAGAGTACCATTGCTGACCCCTGTACACTGCTGAAAGCACCTACAATAGTCACATGATCAGCAGAACTTGACTGTGTAGCAATGGATGAAGGTGGTCTGGTATGATGAGCCACGTTGTCTGTTGCAACATGTGGACAGTCGGGTGCATGTGCGTTGTTTAATTGGGGAAGAGGTGACACCAGGATGCACTGTGGAAAGAAGGCAAGCCGGAAACGTGATGTTCTGGGCAAAGTTCTACTGGGAAAACTTGGGTCCTGACATTCTTGTGGATGTAACTTTGACACATACCATCTACCTAAACATTGCTGCAGACCAAGTACACCCCTTCATGGCAACGGCATTCCCTGATGGCAGTGGCCTCTTTAAGCATGATAATGCTCCCTATCACACTGCAAAAACTGCTCAGGAATGGTTTGAAGAACACGAAAAAGAGTTCAAGATATTGACCCTGCCTCCAAATTCCCCAGATATCAATCCAATCAAGCGTCTGTGGGATGTGCTGGTCCCATCCATGGAGGCCCCACCTCGCAGCTCACAGGACTTAAAGGATCTGCTGCTTGTGCCAGATACCACAGGACACCTTCAGAGGTCATGTGGAGTCCATGCCTCGTCAGATCAGAGCTGTTTTGGCAGCACAAGGGGGACCTACATAATATTAGGCAGGTAGTTTTAATGTTATAGTTAATTGGTGTGTATGTATATATACTAAATACAGTTAGAGTAAAATGAGTCGTCCAATATACTCTACTGTGTCATTAACGGGCATAAATGAAATATCTGAGTGGGCATGTGTTTACATTTGGGTTCAAACATGGAAGAGTTTGATCGTCTGATATCATCAATGCAAGTGCTCTAGAGGCACAGTGAAGAACTGTTTGTGCAACTCGTGTCTAAAATTAGATCACAGGGTTTTTTTTCTTTGGTTTGATGATTAATTGTACGCATGCAAAAAAAGGAATCTTCGCCAGAAGTAAAGGGCTTGTTTCTAATATTTATGTCTGAGTCCTTCTCCACGGGTACTTTTTCGTCTGGGGTTATTCACTGTTGGAATTACTTAGATTGCATTTTTGATGAGGTTTGACTCGTCCTTCCGGTTCACCTCTGCACCTCTTGTGTGAGTGATCGATGTTTGCGTCATATCTCGCCTGTCATCGTGCCGTCCTTATTGAAACTGCAAACCCGTCAGTGCCCCTTTCCGCGTGATTCGCGGAGAAAAATTCCATTTTCCGGAAGTTCGGGTTTCTTCAGGCATTGCGCTGCTCTATAGCTTCTAATAGTGGTCTATAACAATTTGTGTATATTCTTCCCAAGCACTAGTTGGAAGCCATGTGTAACACTGCATTTAATTGTTGCTAGCCACCCAAAGCTGGTTTTCTCTCTGGCTGAGTTCTAGCTGTGTGCTTATCTACGCCAATTGTTACTCTTTACAAATCACACCAAATACATTAAATGAAGAACAATGTTAATTGCAATAATGAGATTATTGCAAATAATTTTGGTTTTATCCTTCAAAATGAATAAATCAACACATAATTTAAATTTGCCAATGATTGAAAAATTGATCTAAGTACAATTATGTAAAACATTCACCACAGGTAAAATTTAAGATGTTAACAAATAATGAGATCGGCAAACATGTCAAAACAAAAACGTATTTATTTTTAAAGCTTGGTTTAAAACATTTCAGAAGTGTTGAAATCATAACAATTAGTTTTGGTGAAAATTAAATTAATATTCCAATCACCGTTGCCCAGAGAGGCAAATAAATAAATGATACATACACAGTAGTACCCCTAATGATGAGGATCAGGACAACTTTTAAATTCATTAAAATTTCTCTATTTTGTCAAACGTAACGGGGGTTTTACGGCAAGAAATTTTACAGCTTATAACTTTTGGAACTTATAACTTAAGCTATTTTAGTGTTTGCGTTAAAATAAATATACATAATTGCTAAGTCATTAATGATGAAATTCAATTATTTTTTTTTATCTCATTTTACCAATTTGTAATCATATTGTGAAAAAATATTTTCATAAAAAAAGTTAGTAACATCTAATATACAAAACTAATTTTAATTCCTGTGCTGAATAAAAAGATGTTCTTTAATACAGATTTGTCTTCTTCATTATCGTTAAAAATTCCTGCTCATTGACTTCCCCGTCACCATCTCTGTCAGCTTCGTTGATCATCTCCTAGTGAAGACAGTTATCGTTGTCAATATTCAGGGTTGTAGAATGACATTCATATGCTCTGAAGGCATGAAGATATTTAATAATGTCACGGAAAGTTTCATTATGAATTACTTACTTGTAGCTCCTCATCTGTCAGGTTCTCACCGAGTTCTCTGGCAACTCTTCTGAGGTTTTTTAAAGAGATTTTTCCAGTGCCATCGTCATCAAACAGCCGGAAGGCCTTTAGGATTTCCTCTTTTGAGTCCTTTTCATTCTAGAGTAATACACAAATCGGATACATATTAATCTAATACATACATTGTATCTATCTATATGAAGGTATTCCTGTAAAGCAATCCCTTAATAATGGATCTCTCAGGGACTCTTCCAAAAATACCTACCATTTTTTGTGACATCATGCCTAAAAAATCATTAAAATCAACGGTGCCAGAGCCCTCTTTATCAATGTCAGCAACCATCTTCCTTATTTCCTCTTTCTTAGGCTCAAAACCCAGGGCACGCATCGCTACCTGCAGCAGAAGGCATATAAACAACTGATTAAGAACCCACTGTACGAGTGCACAGTATTTTTCAAAATGTCACCAACCACTACACAGAGAGAAATATGACTTTCACTGATGTGTAACAAGTTATGGGTAATGCAAGGCAATGGTAATCTGCCATTTTTCAGAAATTAAGAAAAAGTCGAATTTGATTTTTCTGGTTAAATACTGAAATAGTGACACAACAGGAAAAGAATTTGCTTGAGGTAGAATTTACAGCTACGCCAAACTGTGGTTTTATGTGTCACTGAATAATGTGTTACGAACCCCGGGTTCGTATTACGATCTCCCGCCCCGGACATTCGGACAGTGCTTGCAGATCGTAATACGAACCCAGGGTTCGTAAAAAATGGTAAAAACATTTGATCAAGCCGTCTGTGGTTGATTTAATCATGCATAATCTATATTAACAATGTTATAAAAGAATAAACAGACCATGATTCACAACAAAGTTTGACTACTCAGGAGGTACAAACAAGGGCACATTTATACATTAATAAATAAGTGAAGTCACAATTGTATCTCTCGTACAAGACAATTCATCGAACATTCGGTGCCAGTGAGTTTAAAATTCAGTCAGTATTTTAGCTCTGTAGTGCCAGCATTTGAGAGCCTCTTAAGTTTCGGAGATCCATTCGGGCCCCTTGAGAGATCACTGGTTAAAATGACACTGCAGACTTCTTTATGTGGTGTGAACTCTTCAAGTACTGACGATCTTCTTTCATCTGGTGTTTTTAACTGCACCTTCTGTTCGCATCTAATAGCAGATATTGACTCACAAGATCCAACTTCACAAAGCTGCAGTGACAATTGACGTGTAATATTTCTCTATGTAAGGTACAGCTGTATTTCTCTGAAAATTCCCTGGTTTCACATTCCTAGCAACCGTTGCCATTCTGCAGATCAGACAGTAGGTGGGGGGTCTTGCAAATGTCATCTACCACTGCCTCCTGGAAATGTGTCATAAAACTGAAAGTGTTGTGATCGAACAGCCAGTTTTGCTAGGAGGACACTTGCCTAATGTTTTGGATTTGTTTTCAGTTTGTTTTCAATCGCTTCCAGATAATCTAGCTACTATTACTATTATTACTATTGGGTTAACCCAGTGTTTCCCAACCTGGTCCTCGGGGATCCCCAGATGGTCTACATTTTTGCTACCTGCCAGGCAGTCCATATTTTTACAAAATGTGAACTGCCTGGGGGCCCCAAGGACTGGTTTGAGAAAAACTGGGTTAACTGGAATTTCTGAGTTGCCCATTTTTGTGTGTGTATGTGCCCTATGGGACTGCTGTCCCATACCAGGTGGACCCTCACTCATGTCCCAAGCTTCTTGGGGTAGGTTCCAGGCTTACTGCAACCCCATAATAAGCAATCAGAAGATGGATGTGGCCAGATGTCTCTAGGACTGTGGTTCAATTTCCGCACCTGTGGGGTATACTCTGAAGATCGTTTTATATATATACAGAGTTAACTTGCTAAAACTGGGTTAACAAACCCAGACTTCTTCCATCAGCTGTAAACGGTACTACAACGGTGGTCATCTGCCCAGAACTGTGGTTACTGAGTTGACTTGGGATTTGTCTGTTCAAAAGAAGGGGGCCATGTCTGCATTGTAAACTAAGGATGTAAGCCAAGAGCCGCCCTTTGATAGGTAGGAGGTAAGTCATACCCGTCCCCCTTGGCAAACTTTACCGTCAGTACTTCTGTCTCCCTCTCGGCAGACTGAACCTGCCGCTGGCAAGGGGCCATAAAGAGACTGACAAAGAATATTGTATTGGAATGAAACCTTTCGTTTTCATTTAATTTGTATTGGATTCTAAAGAGAATCCACGGTAGTGACCAACTATTTTAGTCAAAGGGTGGATCTTATATAGGCTACTTTTTTTTGGTGAAAGGGCAGTTCGTATATATACATTTTGGTGAAAGGGTAGAACTTATGCTTGTTTTAAGCTGAAGACCCACACTACTCGGAGCAGGTTAGGCATACAGTGTAAATCATCGTGGCAATCCATCCATCCATCAAATATCAATAACTGCTTATCCTATTCAAGGTCGCGGGGGGGTCCGGAGCCTATCCCGGAGCCTAGCAGTGCAAGACAGGGAATAACTCAGGATGGGGCGCCAACCCATCACAGGGTACGCTCATACACTATTCACTCACACAGGCACACCCACAAGCAATTTGGTAACTCCAGTTAACCTCAACATGTTTCTGGACAGTAGGGGGAAACCGGAGTACCCAGAGGAAACCCCACGACGACACTGGGAGAACATGCAAACTCCACACACATGGAACCATGGCGGAGACTCGAACCCTGGTCCCAAAGATGTGAGGCAACAGTGCAACAGTATTGTGGCAATGCACAGTTTAAAACTGAGCAACGGTTTGTAGTATACAAAATTTGGAAGTAAGCCTCAAAAAACTTCGCTCAGCCAGTAAACCCACTTCATAGTACACCCCTCTGGTCCCCTGTGCATGAAGTTTGCTTGGTTTCCTGGGCTTGTGAGTTTTTCTCCAGGTATTCTAGTTTTTTCATCCAAAAAATTGTGGTTAGATAGACTGGTGCTGCTATATTGCCCATGGTGTGTATACGTGCTCTGTGATGGCCTGACAGCCTATACTCGGTACCCTTTGCCTCAGGCTCATTGAGCCCCTGTATTGGGCATGCAAATATAGATGGATGGTCAGTTTACCTTCACATTTTCATTAGACACTTTTATCCAAAGTGACGTACATTACTGAGAAAGCAGAATAACCCAGCCTCTAGAGAAATTCAGGGTTAAGGACCTTGCTCAAGGGCTCAACGGAGAAATCCCCCTGCTGACACTGGGATTTGAACAGACTACCTTCCAATTACAGGCACACACCACCATCACCACTTAAATAATAATGCAGCATTTCTGGTTACTATACCTCTCTGTACACTTCTTTGCTTTGTGAAGTGTATATATAGGCCTGGTATACAAAACAATTTTGTATGGACAGCTCAGTGGATAGCACTGATCCCTCCCATCTTCATGGTTGGAAGTTCGAATCCCACCTCCTCTGTGTGTGGAGTTTGCAAGTCCTTTCTGTATCATTTGGGTGTCCTTCAGTTTCCAGTCAAAACACGTATTGGTTAGACTTAGTGGTGTCTTTAAATTGCATATTGTGTGTGTGCCGTGTGATGGCCTGGCATCCCTACCAGGGTATACACCAGGCTTGTGCCCAATGTTGCCTGGGATAGACCTGATCCCACACAATGATGACCAAGATAAGCGAATTTAGAATTTAGATGGATGGAAATATATGCAGCCTTAATATTAAATCCATGGCTAATGTAAATATCAAAGCTTGCCTTAGGCTGCAATGGAACCCAAGTGATTTTTAACAGGATTTAAGTCAGAATAGCTGGGTAAATACTCAATAGAATACTCCATATATAGATTAAAATGATGGTTTAAACATATTGAGATTTCCTGTTAATCGGACGCCACCGCAGACATTAATTACCTTCAGCTCTCGGACATCGATGGTCCCCGAGCCGTCAGTGTCAAAGAGGTCAAACGCTTCTCTGATCTCCACCTTCTGCTCCTCCGTCAGCTCTGCCTCGCTCCCCGCTTCGGTCCCCCTCTTTCTGCAGGCGGAAGCCTTTGAAAACGCAGACGCGGAGCGGCTTTACGGAAACAGCATGTCCGGCTTGGTGCAAAAGTAATTGCAGCCTGTTGTAGCGTCGCTACTAGTTTCAGTCGTTTCACCACTTAAGGAGGGCGACTTGAAAATGTCCGACCTCCACCTGCCTGCATACCTGAGCGGATCCGCGGTAATATATCGGGCAGTATGACAGCCACCTATGCTTACAATTGGTTAAGTATAGCTTACCTAGAAGTGCATTAACTAGCTGTTAATCGGCCACGCGGGCACCAGCTGGAGTGCCGGCGAAGCGGGCGCGTGTGGCCGGGCATCAGCCGGTATAAATGCGCCGCCACCGGGGCTGCTCCGCTTTCCGCATTTGTGCGTTCCGGGTCGGTGTGGCGGATTAAAAGCTGAGTCAAGGCTCTTTTTTTTTATATATAAAATGTATATAACTATATTTAATTTATATATATATAAAAAGAAGAGTTTCTTTTGTTCCGTGGCGTCAGTCTTGCGAGGCCAGCTCACCATTTTCCAAGAGACACCGTAACGCCGCGTCTGGGTGCATTTAAGCTTTATGCAACTTCTTCTTAAAAGTGAAAGTAGATGAGCCGCGAAACCCCCAGGAGCTGTACGGCCGCAAAAGGCTCCTTGACGCCAAGCGGACTACACCCACTTGGCGAGGAAATAATGCCGAGATACAAACAAAGCAAATACAAACTGGACTCTGACCTGCACAGTATAATAATAATAATAATTATACATATATATACACACATACACATTATATATATATCCATACAGTAATGCCTCAATCTACGTCAGTAATTGGTTCCAACAGGCACGACTTAAGTCGAAAAACGACTTAACACGAAAAGCCCCTAAAAAACGATTTAGACCCTCTATAAACACCTAATAAGCATTTCCCTTAAATGTATGAACTTCATTAATGCTAAATTAAAGAAAAGAAAAAAACAAAAAGGTTTATCAAAAAACATTACGCGGCGGAAATCGGAGTTATCGGCACCAAACACCAGGTAAATATATATATAAATATAACACAGTACGTGCATTTCTTGCCACAGATCTCTGCGCCACCACAAGAGGGAGACGAAATTTTGCTTATAAAAGCATCAAAAAACCAGCAAACCGAAAGTGAATATGTGAGCATGCGCAGATTCCGCCAGCGTTCATCGTAGGAATACTGGCGTTTATGCCTGAAACGATGTGCGCAAGTGATATTGTCATGGTTTTTTTGATTATGCATATAATAGTTATGAAGTAGATATAACCATGTAAGACGCATGCAGCCCACAGGGACTAAGAGGGAGTTATACAACTGTTTAATATAATATTGATAACTGGTTGGTTAAAAACATTAATTAACCTCTGTGTTATTTTTGGGGTCGAAGTTACCCCAGTCCATTTTCAAAATGAGGTCAAATTCTATAGATTCTAGAATTTAGAACGGAAGAAGTAAAATACACAAGGTTTAAATGTCTTTAGAGAAATATGCTCCTATGGTACAAACGATTTTACGTGGGAAGTGTAGCAAAACACTTATTTCAAATTTATTTTCAAAGAATAAACAGAAACAGAACACAATCCAGACAAAGTCAAGTTTTCACTTAACATTTTTCCCCAGCTGTTTTATTGGAAACTGTACTGTATATAAGGTATCCCAGGTAGAACTAGTGGATGACCATGCAACTCCTGGATTTAGCTGAATGTCATTAGATTATGGATTGACATGTTTCACGTAAATAGAAATTCAGTGTCAAAATGTGATAAAACATTTGTTCCTTAAAACCTGGAATGTCAGGCAAACACTAATTGCAGCAGGTTCATAATTAGTGATTGGCTGGCAGTTTTGGACTCTATTTTAAGTCCATCCATGTGTATTAAAACTGCATGTTCGAGGCCACCCCACAACCGAACTGTTTTTGTCTGGTTTCACTTGAGGATCAAACAGGTACACAGGGAACTGGGAGCAAAGGACAGCCGGGTCACTTCCTGTTTCACCTTCTGAACAGAGGGGTCAGCAACATTGGCTTGCTGCACAGCTGTGACAAGGCATAAAGAGCAATAACAAGTCATATAGCTTTTCAATTGACTTTTAAACATTGTTTTTAGTGTCCCACAATCGTTTAGAATGTTTCCATTGCCCCACTTCTCGTCAAGAGGTTAGCTGATTATTAAATGCGTTCACATATATATCAAATCAACTCCAGTTGCCTGCTTTGTAGTTGCTGTGCAAAGAAGCCCTGGGTAGTCAGAAAGGCACGTGCTGTAGTCTTTATTAAAGACAGGTGTACTTGACTGTAGCAGGATCAAAGAACATTTGAGCGTTTATATTACCCTAATGGGCCAAAACATGCTGGGCATACAAAGTAAACAAACATAGCTAAGTCAGAAAGAATTCAAACCAAAATTACACTGATTTAGGGTAAAAATATGGCACTATACACTTCCTTTGTTTACTTTGTTGTATTTAGGTAACATACGTAGGATTGTACCATTCCAGCTAGCTTAATAAAAGACCATCCTTCTCTCACTGGAAGAAATGTGGGCTTTAAGTTTATGAGCAACTGATCCATATTTACAATACCATCTCTCAAAGAAACATAATCGGTCACGTACAGTGTGCTGGTGTGTGGTGCCTGTTACATTAAAGGCCGGTTTCCTCACTGAGCAAAAGCCGCTTTTTGTGCCTTTGCCCAAACCCCCTTTCCTCTTTGCTTTGTTATTCTCGAAACCTGCAATCCCCCTCCCACCAGTGCTGGCCGCCTCCGTCGTGTTTATCGTTGTGTCTGCAGGTCGTCCCGTCGCACATCCTCATCTCGTCACCGACGGGGGAGGCGAGCGGCAGTCGTGCTCCTGACTCATTCGCTTTTGTGCGTGGAAACCCAGTTTGAGGTTGTGAACTAATGAGGAAATGGCCTTCGGGATAACATAGCCCTTTCTGATGCAGTACCAAAAGGAAATGTCACCTCCCGCTTGTGACTAATCGCTCTCCTTACCAGGACTGGCAAATAGTCACCAGCAGGCAATGTCATGAGGCCAATTTGCCATGGAATGACCGGTACTAATTCTACAAATATTACATATACAAGAGCATGAGGAAACCATCAGAGCCCTATAGGGCTGGCATGAAAAAACCCACCAAGAAGTGTAGAACTGTAGAGTACATTATGGGTTTTTATAAATTACTATACTTATAATTAACCAGGAATTGTTAATGTCAGTTTAATTTTAAACACCCACACCTGAATTTAACAGGGAATGCCTTTGTATAAATGTTGTGTATTAAACAGTCTGAGCTTTTCTGTTTAGTCTAAATATATATATATATTCCCTTTCAATGAATAATACTATTCACATGGCAAGAAATACATTTTTTGCCTGGTATTCATTAATGTGATCATGAAAAGAACGAGTGCCATTTTACCATAGAGCAAGACAAGTTCACGACATCGATAAAACAACAGAGTGACAGAGAAACAGGGAGCGAGATGGGGCCACTGGTGTAACTGGAAGGTAATGTCGTGCAGAAGAGCTGGTTTGTTTGTATTTCATCGTCTGGTTAACAGTCAACTGACTGAGGTGAGAAAGCACACAGTGCCAGCAAGGCTGAGACAGCAGAGAGGATGGGCATATCGGCCAAGGGCTGTGTGCCTAGTCTGGAAATAGTGTCTCTTCTTAAT
Organism: Mormyrus iriodes; assembly: GCA_011763525.2. Taxonomy (NCBI): domain Eukaryota; kingdom Metazoa; phylum Chordata; class Actinopteri; order Osteoglossiformes; family Mormyridae; genus Mormyrus; species Mormyrus iriodes. The sequence goes on along the minus strand of JAAGVU020000110.1, from coordinate 96,997 downwards.
GGCAAATATCACACAATAATAATAGTAACAAGCTTACAAACTTAGATACTTCTCAGTAGCAAGTTTTCTTTCAACTGATATTTTTAGTATTTTAGGAGGATATAAAATCATGAAGGAAAGCTTTTGTAGAAAATGTCTTATAATTCTTTCTTTTCGGAGAAAAGGCTATCCAGGTTAACTATTTGAAAATATATAACGTGTATTTTAGATAATAGCATATATATGGGCTGAGGTATCAAGGCCATGGTTTGAGCTAATTTCATGTAAATGTGAGCATAGGGTTTGAAATTTGTCAGCAATTCAGTTTTAAATTTCAGCACATTTCCCGGCCATCTGATTTGTTCTGGAAACAGCTAATCCCATCGAAGGAGGAATTATTCCTGATTATAAGGAGTCTCCAACCTATGTGATCTAATTAAATGGTCAATATGGGTTTTATATGAAAAGTAAGTGCAGTTTTGTAAATCAAAAGTACACTGTAATAGGTCTAAACAGCCTGTGTTACACTGTTTATTTACTTTGCTCATTCTGTCTTCTTATCTTTGATGTCTCTATGGTCTGTTGTAGTGGTGTTGAGTAAATGCACCAAGATGAATTCTGTAGAGAGCTAGCACCATTTCCAGTTATAATAATCTAGTTTTGTATTTGTTCTGGATGGTATTCTCACATCCTCCATTGAAAGGGCAGAGAGGGTGTTCAGTTCAGCAGACGATAAGCCATGGCTGTTATTTCATGCTCTCTCTTACCTTTTTTGGCATATTTAATAAAAACTTTCTTTGATCTCCACGGTGGAGAGATGGTGATGCTGTCAAATGATGACCAGGAGAACAGCATGCCATCACTGTTATATTTTGAACAATTCCTTTTGCATTTTTGGATAGTGATGAAAGTTTAGGGTGCAACCAGATAGTTCCAGGTGGTAATTTTAAACCCTGGGGCAGTTTTCATCCTGCTGAAGTTAGCAGAAACTGCATCATTCATTTCTATGTTCTATGTTTGTCCTGCGACAGTGGTGCATAACTTTCTGTGTCGTTATGAAATTTATTAATAGTGATTTAATATAGCCAGAGTCTGACCTATTAAATTTCCCTCTTTAAGCAAGGAATTCGGTTTATATGAATGTGATTTTGGACTGGAATAAAGGTCGACGTGATACAAGTTCATTAGATGGCATTGCGTGCAGAATGGATCACTCCCACACTGTTTTGATGTAGTGACATGAGTTTTGAAATGAGTTGCTATGGCTACTTTTCCAATGAAGAACAGTATTACAGTTTTTTTTTTTTGAAGTTGTGCTTGTTATAATCGCTTAACTGGAACACGACCCATGGCATTCAACCTGCTTTGGAATTACCCACTGAAACATGATGCCTGTTTTATGTTTTCCCGGAATGTTCATCGGTCTCTTTACAAACAGAGGAGCTGAGGTCATTGCAGATAAATAAAACACTTCGCACTGACCATCTAGTCCCTAGATATTAACATTAGACAGTATTGCTTGTGCTTCACTCTAAGCTAAATACTCAAAAACTCAAACAAATGTTTCCAGGGGTGATATATTAATGGGCTCAATGAAAAGTTCCAGAACAATGTCAGGACCTGCTCCTGGAGTACTCAGGTCAGCCACCTAAGCTGCTGTGTGCTATCTCTGTGCTGCACTTGTAGCAAAGTTATGTGCCTCTTTTCAGATCGAGTGGACAGTTTTGTGATTTATTTCTCATGGGACATTAGGTCAGTGTGAAAATCTTGTGAGCTGTTTTTGGTGTGAGAAATATATGAGAAATTGTAACATGAGAAATTGAGTGTCAGATCATTTTTTGGATCGTATTTTTTTTAAATAATCCTCACAATATCTATGAATTCCTTGTCACTTGGTAAAAGTTAAAATGAGGTCTTTGTTGCGTACTGGCTTTGTATTTCTCCGGTTTTTTGTAGGAAACCTTAGAGGAACTTCTTGTTGATATTTCCTACTATTTTCTTATGTATATTGCACACTGTTAAGAGAGAGTATTGTCAGTAATGGCGTTACTGTGAATTTCAGTATCTCAGAAAGCAGTGAAACACGGGAACAGTGTCTTCAGCTACCTGGCTTGCCTCAGTGTGGCATTCGACATAACCCCCCCCCCCACTCCTGTGCGCATGATTCTAGTCCTTTCCACTACCCCGTCACGGGGGCCTCCTGGCTGCCAAGAGGGTCGTATGACAGAGTTCAATATATAAGCCCACCCCTCTGCTCCTGGCTCAGAGGAGCACCGGCCAAGGTAGGGAGTGAGAGAGAGTGAAATGAAAGCGCGTGTGTGTGAACGGGGGGGGGGGCTTATCCTCCGGGGCCTGCAGGGGTGATGTTACACCAATTTTTGATCTGTTCCCATAGCAGTCGTAAATAGTCGAGTGGACGAGACCTGGGGGGGGGGGGTTATGGCGGGTGGGTGGAGGGGGGTGGATAGGAGTGGGGGGGTGGGGGTAGGGTGGGGGGGGGGATAGGAGAGGGGCGGGGCCTGTGAATCTG
>JAAGVU020000110.1:51338-94388 GCA_011763525.2 Mormyrus iriodes | reverse complement strand
CCTTGCTTAAGTGGCGTGGGGGCGGGGCGTGGGGGGGGCGGGGTTGGGGGGGGTGGGGGGGGGGGGGGGGATGGGGGGGGGGGGGGGGGGTTCTGGTGGGGGGGTGGATAGGAGGGGGGGGGAGCCTGTGAATCTGCGATACCATGAGTGTGAGAATCCAGTGCCGCTCACGCCAGAGCTCCTTCGAGCGGCTTTCCAGGGGGAGCGCACACTTCCCCACAGCTCTCACTCCTCTCCTTCTGCTCTCAGGAACGCACCCCGTCTCCATGGCTGTCCATCCCAGCTGGAACATCTGACCCGTGCGACTGGAGTAGGAGGGGAACTTGTTTGCGTCTGCCGTCCCAGTGACCATCTTTCTAAAGCGGCGTCCTCGGCCGGTTCGGTGGCTCCATCCGGGAAAGGGGGGGGGCAGGATAAGTTGCAGTTTTGAGATGGCATCGGGGGAGATTACCACCCTCCCCGCCACACCTGAAGATGGGGGCAGCAGCGCCTTCCCGCCAGGGAATTTCAAGGAGCCCAAGAGGCTGTACTGTAAAAACGGGGGCTACTTTTTGAGGATAAACTCGGACGGGAGAGTGGATGGCATCCGGGAAAAGAGTGATCCCCACAGTAAGTACTTCCATACGTGCCTTTTTTCCAGGGGACTGCTGAAATGAGAAACAAAGCTTCTGTGTTTGACTCCAGAATGGCACGACTCGACCTAACAGACCCTGGAACCCAGATCAGATTTCCTAAATAAGCTTCCCCTAAGTTCAAATAAAGTAAGTGTTTTCTTTCTCACACCTACAAAATTTATTTGAAGAAAACATTGAAGACAATTTGCCTGAATGACTGTAAGAATAAGAGCACATTTTAAATCCGCTGTCTTATGGTAAACCTCTCACGTACCGTAAACCATTACGGAAATAATCACAGTAACAAGGGGAAAACCACACATCATAGCCTGCTACTGAGACAGAACTTATTGTTATTAGAACAACAAATCACTAAATGAACTCATACGTACATTGGTTTGCATTTTTCTACAGAATCGATTTATGATTCATCCAAAGCGTCCTATTCTTAATCTGCCACCAAATTCTATATCAAATTCTATGTCATACTGTTTTTGTGGGATGAGGAGATCAAACTGAGAATTTATAAAATTTATAAAATTTAAAATTGATTGGCATATAATATGTCAGCATGTTAACTTCTTTCAGGCCACACACTGTTTCTGACTCTGTCATGAATGCACAACTCTATCACAACTGAAGATTTACCTGTCATGTGACAGGTGATGCCTGTTCCTGAGCCGTGACCAGTCTGGAGCTCTGTTCAGAGGTGCAGAGGGACTGATGATTAAAAATAAGGAACAATGGCACATTCAAAAAGGATATAGGAAGGGATACAAAAGAATGATTTGATTATGAGTTACTTTACTATGATATCTGATGCGATACCTCCGAACTAGTCATTTATTTTGTTTATAATGAACCATATCACATTTTGGTTCTAGATTAACAAAATAAATCCATATTAAACATAGGAGGAAATAAAGGAAACTAATTTTCAAGAAAATAAATTCTGTTCTAAAACATTAAATTTCAAGTTATAATTGACTTTCCCTTTGCTGTATTCTTAGCATAAAAAGACACCAACACTGTACAGTTACAATATAGAATTGTATTAAATGTGAATGGTAACTTATATGAAACGAAGTATTACATCCTGCTTACCCTAACTAGTGTATTTGGTTAGAAAATGAGTGGATGGATGGATTGATGAAGTGTTACAATCACACACATGTTCCATGAATGAAACTCAGCATGTAGCATCATAGGTCTGACGTGTCAGTTTTTTTCCATCGTGGGCCTGGGAGGCAGGTGCAGAGGACACTGGGAGGGGGCACTTTGGTCTGTGGTACCGGGGAGGTCACCACACCGCGGGCAGCAGTGTGTGACGGGTGCCCTGACTCACTCAGCTCTCGTGTCGCGTGGCTGCGGAAAAATGCACCAGAGGCCGCAGCTTACACACAAGTGCGAATCACCACTGTAAAGCGTTATCTGGAATCTATGGAGCTGTGTAAATAAGACAGCCTTATGAAACAATACATAGTATGCAAAATCGCTTTGAACAATTCCTTCTTCTGACTGGTGATACTCTAATATTCCTCAGAAAGTGATTAACACACAGAGCTGTTTATCTTAGTTAAATGAACTGTAAGCCTTTTGGAGACAGAGAAATTAGTCAATACAAACCATAACCTTATTGTGAGATATGTTGCAAGGGCCCAGGGTTCACATGCATAAGGGTGACTGCAGAAATGCTCTGTCATCTCACAAGCAACTAATGCCACAAATGGAGAAGCAGATCTTTCTCCAACCCATTACCGTCAGTGCAGACCTCCGCTGGCCAGTGTTTTTGGCAGGAGAAAATGTTTACTCTTCGCTATCTCCCATCAGAGCTCCCTCTTGTAATTGTCCTGGTTTTACGTTTTTTGTTGCTTTTAAAGGTTCCGTGGAGGACAAATATAAGTAACTGTAGATTTTGTATGATCAGCAGCTCTGTTCTATAAATGGAAAGTCCTTACATATATAATCATGCGTAAAGGGAAAACAAATAGTTAATAACGAAAAGAATTTGGAATATTTCTCATCTCCTAGAAATTGCCTCTAGTCTTTGGTTTGCAAAACCAAAAACAAACTTCATAGGTACCAGGACGTCCATGAACAGTAGATCTGAAATGCAGTATACTTTTGCAGAGTTAGACATATCTTGTGAAACACAAAAGCTCTTAAAAAATGCTTATTTAATAAACTTAGTCATTTGGAGGGAAAAGAGTATCTCTTCACAAACCAAAACTACGTGGGACAGTTGTGCCATGCTGATGGAATTGGGAGTTGACTAGGGAGTGGGTCACCATAATTTGAATTCCATCAGCAGGTGAAAGATATCAGATTCTAAATAATATTTCATGAACAAACTTATGCTCAACAACTATCTGACACTTCTGACTAATACCCGATTTGAGGCGTCACACTGCACTGCGGCAACAAAGAGTTTCAGATTTCATGTAAAATGAAGAATTAATCCTTCATGATGAAACAAGGCAGAAAGATAGCTCTGGAAATGAAAACATCTGAACAAACCCTTTTTTTTCCCGCTTAAAGCATGTGCGAAGTCTTTGAGCTTGTTGCCCTGCCAAACCTTGGTGGGGTGGCTGTTATGACAGTAAGACGAAGTCATTCAACCCCTCCTGTGATCTGAAATAAAGCTGGCTTTGGAAAAGAGATGGGAACTTGCACAGCTGACATTTCTCCCATGTTGTAAGTGGGGAGTTATTATAGGTCGATATATGGTTCCTTCCTGAAAGGTACAATAGCACTACCTGGAAGTCATCCGTCCGTCCGTCCGTCCGTCCGTCTGTCTACCATGACAGATATATTTGCATTTTCGGGGGACAGGGATGGAAGGGTACAAGGGGAATTTCCACTGAGGAAACATGCAAGAATTGCATATTTATATACCATCTGGTCTTGTCATTTCAGTTAAACTGCAGCTTCAGGCGACCTCAGTGGGAGAGGTGGTGATAAAAGGGGTATCAGCAAACCGCTACCTTGCAATGAATGAAGATGGAAGGCTGTTTGGTGCGGTGAGTGCTTACCGTCACATTCTAGGTCATCTCTTGGTGGGACTGTGAACAGGAGTGCTGTTGGTGTCGTGCCATTGTTCTACTTGTCCAGATTGTGCTCCTCTGTAGACCAACCTGTGCACATAGAAACACAAAGGAATGTTGCAAACATTAGTTACAAAAAGTCTGTAATATCTAAAGGGTGTCTCCCAGATTTATTTCACTAGTTACCTTGTAAACCAGTGTACGTCTCCTGCTTGTTTTATAAGAATAAGTCTAATACTTAATAACTGCATTTATAATCAAACTTTCCAGTCCTGGTTTTTAAGGGCCATAGTTACCATGGTATTTGCCGAAGTGATGTAACTAATCTAGTAGTGATGTCCATCCCCTGTTTTCACCCGTTTTTGGTGTCGTTAACGATCATCGTCTTTGTTTCTTCAGTGTATAACTCTCCTGCCTGTTTTGAGAAGCAGGTATGAATAATGGTTCACTGACAATACAGCTGAGTAATTCGAGCGATGTTTTATTTATTTGTTGATTTTGTGTTTCACCGTGATTGCCAGCTTTGTGAGATACTGAAATGTTCCTCATCCAGGTTAATGATTCTGAGAGCAACCGTCGAGAAACACTACTGCCAGGGACTGATTACTAAAAAGGGGAATAGTAATCATATAAAGCGGCCAGATATTTTGTTTGAACATGAATGTGCTATCTGGAGATAGCCAACATGACGACATGATTACTGCAATTTTTTTGTAATCCGGATTTATATTTTGACTCTACATCACCCAGATCTTTCAGAGCTTATCTTTGTGATGCAACATTTTTTGAGCTTGTTGCTTTTACAAAGAGGACAATGAGACATATGCTTCTAGTTAAGGGTTGCTTATTTTGCTGTACTCTTGGCATTGGTATAATCTATTGCGTACAAATGGATCATTCCGAGAACCTCTCGAAAACTTCAGCAAGCTGCAGAAACCTTCACTAACGTGCTTCAGTGCTCTTGTTATCTTCCAGCAAAATGCGGACGTGTTTGTGAAAGTTGTCTCACTACCATTTCGTTCCTATTGAAACTCACGTCTCAGAAGGTGTGAATAAATGGTATGGGTTTAACCCTTGTGTATTTTACTTCTTCCGTTCTAAATTCTAGATTCTATGGAATTTCTCCTCATTTTGAAAATGAACTGGGGTAACTTCATCCCCAAAAATAACACAGGGGTTTAAAAGATTCGAACACTTACCACATAATATAAAATTTATTCCAACATTTGTCACCTTGGGTCAGTACTTTTACACCTGTGTGATGTAGAGGCTATATATTACTATGAATTCTCCTTCCTGTTTGAAGATTAAATCTGATACTGTTTTGTCAGTTTTCAATGCTTAGTACCCTGAATTTATTTGTGTTGAACAAGGATATGATAAAAATAGGTGTTTGTAATTTAGATATTTTAAATAATCTGTAATTATAACAAGTTGTGTTGACTGTTATTTTTATTTAGGTATATACAATACAATACAACACAATTTATTTATATATAGCGCCTTTCACAACAGTCGTTCATATATATCAATATATGAACTCTGTTTATGTTAGCATATGAGTGAGAGAGAGAGCGTGAGAAAAGAAAATAATATCCTTAAAATGTTTAGTAATCTCCTTTGAAAAATTTGCACCTGATACAAGTAATAATTTTACTTCTAACACTGGAACTACACCAGACAGTGATAACCAGTAGTTTAGTGGGATCACTGAGGATGTTGCCTAGACGACAGCTCGAACACGGACAGCTTTTTTTTAACTATGAGTCTCTTGGGGTTTGATCCAGATCTTTGGTTATGCTGGGAAATCCTGTGGTTATAGTGAAATAGACCTGGATTTCTAAAACTTCCACCTGTGACCTGGAGCCACACAGCGACACACAGGCCCAAGTGAGGCTCTCTAAAGCTATTTTGGCGGAATATTACATCTAACGTATATATCTTAAAGGGAATTAATTAAAAAACAGAAATATCTTTCTTTTTACACCCATGTCCTGTGGATAAAGTGCCATGAAAATGTATTGATTACGTCTATTTCTACTTATTCATAACAGATCAGTAAACAGATTTAGTATAATACAAAAGACAACCTGAATAACCACAGTACATAGTTTTTAAAATGATTTAAATGATTAGGAGAACGGTTCTCCAACACCTATCTCACCCATGTGAAAAATAATAATGACCCCGTCTTAACTAAATACTTGGTTATGCCAGTTTTAGCAGCACAAACTGCAAACAAATGCTTCCAGTAACAGGAGATCAGTCTTTGGCATAACTCTGGAGGAACTCTGATGCACTTTTATTTTGAGAATTATTTTAATTCAGCCACATCGGAACGTTTTCGACTGTGAACTGCCCATTTAAGGTCCTGCCACAACATCTCAATGGGTTCGAGTCAGTTTTTTGACCTGGCCACTGCAAAACCTTAATTTTGCTGGAGGTGGAGTCTCTCCGAAGTGTCTGATAAGCTTCGGCGCCAAGGTTATGTCAGATTAGGAGTCTGTTATCACTGTGTAGAAGGAAACACAGCTTGATGTGTTTGCTGAGAGATTCACAAGAAGCCTTGGTCATACTGACTGATTATTGACCAGCTTTTATTACAACAAACAGAAATCTTTGTATTAAAGGTTTTAGTAGGTGTGAAATAGCTTTGCTGAAAACTCCGTGCAATAATGCAATAAATCCTTTGACAAGACAAACTTCATCTGGCCTGAAAGTGTCTGAAGATATTGCTCTTGCTAAGGAACATGCACCACTAGATGTATGGGCTAGAAGTATGAGTATGGAAGTGGTTTTGTGGTTTAGCGAACAACTTCACCGCTACTTTAACCCCCAGGAATATTTCATTCCAGCATAATGAATACCTTGTGGCCACTTTGGGACAAGCTTATTAGTGGACACAGCGCTTCCAGTAGAGCAGTCAGAGTTGGGAACTCTTCACACACGTTTCTGTGGCGTGGAGCCGCACGACCTACCGTGGGCGCTAATGTGGATGTGGCTTGCGCAGATGCTTCATGTAATTTTGTCACGTTAGTAACTGAAATCCAAGATATTAAGTGCAATATTTGCATACTGAGTTCTGTTTTGATAATTACTAATAGGAATTACACGCAGTTCTGCATTAAATAAGCGATGTTCTCTTGGAATGTTATATTTCCAGGAGGATGTATGTTGTAGGATGAAATTATATTTGCGCAAACTGTGTTTACAAGACTAAAAATAGAAATGTCGTACGAAAAAGAAGGATCCCATTGACTGAAGTGAAGCGTGCCGAGGCTGCTAGGTGGCTTTCCTAATGGGCTTTTAGGGGTTTGGCTCCTGGTTCATTGGCGTGGGTGCCATCGTCCACCTTGAGTGGGTTTTAGTAACTGCCGTCAGAGGGACTTGGAGGGGAAGCGTCCTTAGGTAGGGCCTCAGAAACAACAGCGGCCTTGTTGTCCGGCCTGCCTTCTGTGAGCTCAGTCACTCCTAGCAACCAAGATTGGAGCCAGATGCAGTGGTTTATGTCATTAAGTCTCCCATACATTTCTCTGACCTCAGAATCCTTTTGTGGTCGCTTTTATTTTCATCCACTATTCCCTCTCGTTTTTATGAATGGTCAATTGTCGTCTTAATACGGTACCTTTCTGAACCTTGCTGACAAATGAAGGAATGTGATGTGGTGACATTTTCTCGGCTTGCGTTTCTCCAGTTAAAAAACAAGATGCATTTTCAGGAATATCTAGTGAAAGTTGAAATGAAAACTCCCCTGGTTACACTGCGGGAACAATGGTAGTATTGTTGATGGACCAGTAATGCTTGTGTGTTGAATTACTATTACCAAAACTACCCCAAAAAAATATTACTAGTTACACTCCCAGAAGAGTTGTTAGTGTAAGCGTATAAATATGTGGCTATACCAAACAATTGGAAAATAAGTACTAGGTTATTTGGTGCTGGAGTTCATTTACCTAAGTAAACACTGGACATTCCAGTTCAGGAAATCATTAAATTTAGAAAGTCATTTCCTAGGGCTAAGTGTAGGAGGCATTACGTGTCATGCAGTGCTCAAATTCCTGGCCAATTGTCCTTTTGAAATGTGGGAAGCACACAGTTATTTTGAAGGCCTATCTTTAAATGTTATGTATTTTTAAGAGCGGCGTACATTAGGGTAATGATGGCATGGTGAACTTCTGCTGAATACAATCAATGTGATGGGCAGGTTACGGAATTCTCCTGTTTTATTTATATGTATGGCTTTATATAGACAGACAGACAGACACACACACACACACACACACACACACACACACACAAATAGCTTCAAGTAAAATATGAAAACAGGATGATGGAAAAATGTATATTCTTTCTCATACATTTTTGTCAATACATAATTTGTCTGTCTAAACGTGAAGAACATTGGCCATGCCCACTAAAGCTATATTAAATGACACATTAATGTTGTTGTTCTTCGTATTTCTCTTACAGAGACGTGCCACAGATGAATGCCATTTTATCGAAAGACTAGAGTCCAATAACTACAACACTTACCGCTCCCGAAAGTACCCCAACTGGTATGTAGCCCTGAAGAGGACTGGACAGTACAAGTCAGGATCCAAAACTGGGCCGGGCCAGAAGGCAATACTCTTCCTCCCTATGTCAGCAAAATGCTGATTCCTACATGCCAGCGGACAGCCGCACTCAAAACGAATTCAGACCCCAAACAGGTACTAAAGAGATGTGAACATACAAAACAGATTCCACAAGACTCCCCCTATACCCCCTACTCGTCAACCTTTCTGCGAGTGTTTTTAAAAAACTACTTTAAAGATAATGTAAAAATGACCATAATGTGAAGTATTTTACTTTCTGATATTTAGAAAGTATTGTTTGTGACATCTCTGTAACAAAAACTGAATGTGTCGTGCATATGCAGCTAATCTACAGCACCGTTTCATAATCTTTGATTATATGCATGAAATATTTAGATAAGAGCATAACCATTAAAACTCACCTTCTGACTTGTTCTAATGTAATTCCCAAGTACAGTAGTTAAAGACAGGTATCAGTACTTATCTGTTTCCATCTTAGTGTCTGGTGTGAATGCCATTCACAAATCAATACCAGAACTATCCCAAATATCCATGAATAACACTAGGCTAGTTAACCGGTCCATTTGCAGGTCCACAAAACCAGTGTGCCCTTTTTGCACAGTTGAACTTTGCAGTTAATAATTATTTGTGTGTTACACATTAAAAAAAATCACGAGCAATGTCAGAATTACAACATCAGTCCACGGAGCTCCTGAGTTGTTGAATACATGATGGGATCCAAGCAGTAATTACGGTTTCCCCAGTATGGTTTGAGTTTGCGAGCTTGGCCAGGTGCTCAGGGCTGTTTGTAAGATGAGGGCAGCTCCCTGTGATACAGCTGATAAAACAGCCCAGAGTAGACAGCCTGCATCTGCTCCATAGAGAGGTCTATCTTGTCGAACCCTTCTTGGCAGCCGTAGAGGAGAAGCTTGGCTATCCTGCTGGTGATGGGCGTGGTGGCGTCGGTCTGTGCCAACTTGGCCAACTCCATCCACTCACACTGGAGGCACTCCTGGGTGCAGAGGTGGATGTCAAAGGAAAGGGGCCTGAGCCGGCAGATGAAGTACATATCGGACATGCCAAAGGCGCCTGGCTGCTTATGTTGCTGCCGCAAGCTCAGTAGGGACCGGAACTCCGCCCGGACCCCCGTCTCCTCAAAGACCTCGCGGACCGCTGTGGCACCTGCAGGGCATGGAGACAAGTTCTCAGAAGGTTCCCCCGATTCGTGGGGTTCCTCAAGAACGGTCCACTGGTACGGATTCGTGATATCCCCACTTTACACTCTCTCTGTAGAGGGGTTTTTAAATATTACAAAGTTTAAAAAGATCATTCAGACAGAAAATATGTTGGCCACGTCTATTAACAAATGAAGAAATTAACAAATGAATAAAGCCATAATTTTGATTAGCCTCATTCATTACAATTGACATTCATTTTTGTTATGGTAACACAGAATGTATTGTTGAATATATGAATACCCACTTTTCTAGATTTGTTTATATCAAGGATGAGGGATTTCATGGATCTGTATTTTAAGTCTTTAACATCTATATTTATATATCAAAGCAAAAATGTTAATGAGAAATTATGAAATATTTTATGTCAGTCTAGGTGTCTTATTAAACATCTTGTGAACTTGTCAAACTTTTTTTTTAATGAGATACTATTATTATGTGATGTCGTCAGTGTTGACTCTTAGTGACCAATATAGACGGTACCCCTGTAGAATGTTGTCTATAATGAGATTATAGAGATAGTATTAGTTATATTTTTACATTTAAGTAATTATTTGGAAAATAGTAATTAATGTTGGAAAATAGTTTTGAATATTTGGGGAAAATGCTTTGAAGATCTTTTCTTATAGTATAGCAAAAAGTAATTTATTTAACTTTTTTTTAGAATTGACTTTCAAGATATTTAGATTATTATTCACCAAATAACAGGTGGTGTTTTTAACAGCGAATGGTTCAGCTGTATTAGTGACACAATGTATTAATGCTTGTTAATAACCTAATATCAACACATTTATCTTATTATTTCTGTGGAGAGTCCAAAGCTGCTTTTAAAATCAATCTAAAGGAATTGAGGAATATTGTGCAATGTAAGTTTGATGTTTTTTTCTATTTAAAATTTCAGTATATTTTATCAGCGCGTGAGTGAATTCAAGTTTGAGTTGTAACGTGGGGTGTGACATTTTGAGTTCAAAGCCAGTTTTGTGATCTACAGACAGTACGTGTTATCAGTATGTGTAAGTGTGTTACTGTAAAATGACTGTACTTACAGTGGCAGATAAACGAAACACCAAATATGTCACTTACCAATATTCTCACCCAGATTTGAGAGACCACCAGGGAACTTCCACGCATTTTTAGTCTGTAATGAAAATCATCAGAGTACATTTACAAGGGCCTTGCATCATAACGGACACTGCGCCGCGACTCCTGCTGATTTTACTGGGACTTATCATCAGTATCATATGTGAGTGAGTCTGTAGTTCTAATGTGATTTGTAAGGTAATATTTCTCCTATTAGAGTCTATATTTCTCCTATTAGAGTCTGAGATGGAAGAAATTGTGTTCTACTGATTATGTCTTGTATTTAATGAAACAAAATATGCTGCTGGATAAATTATGATGTTGCTGTTATGTACATGTCGTCATACTGAATATATGTATGTAAGATTAGAGCCAATCGCTATATTCCAAAAATCCAGCCATGATAAGTCTTGTATATTACCTACATAACTGAAAAACACTACGTATTGCTGTAACGTGCTACATCTTTAATGTAAGGTTTTGCTTTTGAGGAAACTTATACTATTACCAATAAAATATATTTTGGAAGTGAAAAGTCAGTTGTGTGCAGTTCTGATCAATGAAGTCGGTCAGCCCCTGCCACATGTTTACAGAAAACATTAACCTCAATACAATACTGGAAGACGTACACAGCTGTGCAAAACTGTACTTTGTGCAATGTTAATATGCAAAATATTATTTAAACACTCTATTTATGTGCATACTTACAATTTGTGCCTGCCAGATAAAGATAAGGCAGTCAGAATTCTTTTTTTTTTTTAAACACTCTGCTAGTCTAATGTATTGGGGGAAAAGCGATTTAAAGTGCAGTTTAAGAATAAGATGAGAAATCTTGGATCCAGCTGTGGACACTGACCACTTTCTCCACACAGAAAATAGAGATTTAAGACCCCTGGCCGCATGTCGTTTCTGTGCTCCCGCGCTAACATCATGCCGCGGATACCTTCCAGGCTTCTCCAGCAAGAAACATAAACTGGAACCACTCTGGCTGACGTCCGCCTGCCAAGATATGCTGGCCAATGGCGGCAGGCCAGGCCCTCTGCACGGGGGCCCTTTTGCAGCACTCTGCAGCGTTTGGCATCGGGGACGGCCTTCGTGACCAGGAGGACACGGGTTCAAGTCTGAGGCGGGGGGCTTGCTCTTGTACCCCTAAGAGTGATACTCTTGAATTAATCCATTAAAATGGTCCAGTATGCAGCTCGCTTAGGCTGTATCTGCAGTAGCCTAGCGATGAACAAAGAGTGTAAGTCACAGCCTGGGAACACACTCAGCCAAACTCTTATATCCAATATCATCTGTCAGCCCATACCCTACTTTTGATAATGCTAAAGTCTTGTTTTGGAATATGCCATTGAACAGTTACAAAAGCAGTCAAATGTGATGTTGTGAAACACGGAGAGAGGGCGGATGTTTCAGGGGGAGGGTGTCGTTGAGAGACAAACCCCTCTATACCCCTGTGACTAAGTGTATTAAGCATAAAGCAAGTTCACTGTGTGCCAGAAAGATGGGAGTGCCAGGGAGCAATGACCCTGCACTTGTGGAAGCTCTCTTGGTTTTAGTTAGAGCTGTGTTTCTCAACCCGGTCCTCGGGGTCCCATAGATCTCCATGTTTTTGCTCTCTGCCAAACAGTCCACATTTTTGCTCCGGTAGGAGCAAAAACTTAAACAGTCTGGGGGTCCCTGAGGACCAGATTGGGAAAGACTGAGTTAGAGGGAAAATGGATTTGTAAGGTGCTCAGTTTGCCCGCCTGAAATAACTTGAGGGTGCCAATAAAACAGGATCGTTCCATTCTGCAGTCTCCATGTTCTCTGGGTCTGCTTTGCATCCAAAAGAACCAGGTCTTTCACAGATCTATTTCCTGCTCCCTTTAAAAATGGGCCTGAGGAGTCGGCATGCAGAAAATCATCTTGTATACTTTGCGGCCACCAGCCTCGACGCTAATCGCAGAAGAGGGGCACCCAGCCACAGACTGCGTGTCCGCCTGCTGTCAGTCATTATTATTCTGTGGATCTGCCTCTGGTAGAGGTGATGGGATAGGGTGCCCTACTTCTTACCTCTCCCAGCAGCCTGGCCCAGCCTAGAAGCTCAGTGGGTTAGGAATCTGTGTCTTTATTCTGAAGATCATTGGCTTAAATCCTATGGTCAGCAGAATAATCATTTTACCATCGGGCACTTGAGCAAGACCTTTAACCCCAACTGCTCTTGGTACGCTGACTGACCCTGCGCTTTGACCCCAAGGTTTCCTCACTTTGGACAAATGTTTCTGCTAAATGAATGTAAATTCAAACGAGGGGCTTCTTCCTGAACAAGCCAGGCCTACATTTGAAGTAAGTCCATTGCATGCTGGGAAAGGCCTTCCCATAATTCCTCCACTTCCTCTGCTGGCCCATTAGGTTTATCCAGGCTAAAGATATGAGCATTTCAATGAGTTTTGAGAAGCACTTCAATTATACTGGAAATATTAAAATGGCTGGGAAGAAAGAAAATGTGAGACGGGCACTATGACAAATATTCACTGCAGAAAGGACACCGGTTTCCTTTTAGTGCACAAACAGAAGTACAGACTGTATGTTTCTGAGCTCTGTGTTAGCCAGGGAGTAGGGCTAACGGGGAGAAACCATCTCACAAGGTGTCACAGAGCCTGGATCCAGGAAAACCTCCTTAAATAAACCCACTTAATAGCAGCCATTTTTAGTAGTGGAGGAGCTGCTAATGGGGGTTGGTCACCTTTTGGTATTTCAGCCCCTACAATAACAGCACAGACTGCAGAAAGTCTTGATTACCCGAATCGCTACAGCAGCAGCCTTCAGACATTCATCAGACTCTGTGACGATTTATATTTTATACATTTGAAGTTCTGGCTGCTAATTTTTGTATCAATGTAGAATAAGGGCATTATGAATAGCACGGGCGTAGGTCTGATTTCAACATCGGTAGGGACCAAATCAGTCCTGAACCCCCGCCCAGAAAAACACACATTACTCCCTCAATATTTGTAGGGACATGTTCATGTCCGCTACTGTCCTAATCTACACCCTTGGTAAACAGTGTGATTTTAAGGTCATTTTAATTACAGTAGTCCCCCCATATCCGCGGGTAATAGGTTCCAAGAACTAACGTCGATGGCTGAGACCATGGCTAATAGCAAACCATCTGTGGACCCCATACATAATGTGATTTTTGTGTACATATATACAGTATAGTTTAACTGATAAATTACACACAGTAAGACAATACCTACATACAGTAAAAATAAAGTACATTGTACATTATTATACAGTACTGTACTCTCTCTCTGGAATGAAATAAATTCTGATGTTTTAGCCTATTCACAAGAGATGATAGGGGAATGAAAAAATATGATGTATCAAGGGATGATGAAGCGATGAAAATCATGTTTATTATACCCATCAAAGGATGAAAGAACAATGAAAAACATACTGTTGTTACACCTTCTACAACAAGAAATAACTATTGTATCATGTATCTGTACATAACCTGTAATAAGAAAATTTTATTTGTTAAAAAATATCTCAGCCTATTGGGGGTACTCACCAGCTTATAGCTTGTACTTGCTTGGTGCGCGGTTTGAAACTTATGAACTGTTTATTTCTGGAATTTTTCTTTTTTTTTTGGACTGTGGATAACTGAAACTGCAGTTACTGAAACCATGGATACACAGTTACCACTGATTTTTTTTGTGTTAAAAATAGCACAACTATCCGTTTAACACTGGAAATCAATTTGAAGTCATAAAAGAAAAATGCCATCAGATATGAAAACTGGGCAGAAAGCGCGTCATGGGAGCAGAAAGGGCAATGGGCAGGCAAACCTTGTTTTTGTCTTGAACGACGAGGACTTTTCCACTGGCCTCATCTAGGACGGCACCTTGACAGGACACAAAGCTGGGTTACTCTTCAAATCATTCATTCACCATTCCGGGTACAACTCGACATCAGAGCAGCACAGTTTCAGATTAGAAATGGCAGATGTATGGATTGAGCTGCCTCAGTTTCCAGTATTAGAGATGAGAAGACAAATACTTTAAAGGTGGCTACACAAGGCAGTGTTTACAAAGTGAAAAACACATTAAAGTGTACAATTGAACACATGGATTCATTTACATTTTTACTTCAGAAGATAAGAAATAAGAAATTTACAAGAAGAGGCCATTCAAATTTATATTTGGTCATTTATTTTTGCAGAGTAGCTCATGACATAAAGTATAAAATGCTCATTAGCCTGTCACAGTCTGTAAAAATAGACTTTAAAAGGGGCTTGCAAGGTATTTTATGCTTGTTGTGTAGTGTTTGCAAGCTAGCTGGTGACACAGACAGACAGATAGATACTTTATTCATCACAAAGGAAATTTAGGAAATGTACAATCTGTTAAAGACTTTCCTTTAGACCAGTGTTTCCCAACACGGTCCTCAGGGAGCCCCAGACAGTCCACATTTTTGCTCCCTCCGAGCTCCCAATATACCTGTACCAGGTGTTTGGTGTTCTTGGTTAGCTGTGAGCTGGGAAGAAGCAAAATGTGGACTCTCTGGGGGTCTCCAAGGACTGCTTTGGGAAACACTACTTTAGATGGCTGATATCAGGCTGCTTTTCTACAGATTTGCCCGTCAGAATCCAGCGGAACGGGGCCTCTTTCCATCCTGCCTCTCCCATGCTGGCGATTCCCCCACCCGGCTGGTGTGTGCAGGCGGGCGAGCGGGTCGGGGCTTTTCATATAGCCGGCTTGGCCTTCTGAGCGGAAACTCACGTCATGCCATTCGAGCGGGCGGACGAGCAAAGGCACCCATACCAGGGTGGGGTGCCCCTGGGCTGTCATTATGTGCGGCGTGTAGGAAGAGCGATTTCCGAAACCTCAATTTGCGAGACGCGGCATGAGGTAAGGGGCTTAGCAGTCGATGGAGAGGAATTACCCGCCTCCAAAAGACACTCGCCGCTCCCGGGTTTCTGTGCAGACTTTAATCTGATGCTGGTGAGACTTCATTCGCCTTTCGGGTGGGATGAACTGGAGTCAACACATTATATACATTCAGCATCTATAATAGGATTTAAGGAATGTGCTCCCTTGTAAACATCTGGTTGTTTGGCATGGATAATAAAACAATACGAAACCTTAACACCTGAAATCGCCATACCTGCAAAGTTACAATTATTTTGCTCTTTAACAGATACTTATGCCAAAACGAACTTTCGTATTGCGTATACTAGCATGCATACTGAAGCCAACTTACTTGATTGCCTTATGAAATGCTTTAAAAGCATGTATCTGGTTACCTGGAGCCAGCTACCATCTGGACACAAGTCTAGATGCTAATTGGCTACGACTCCTGTCTTAAATGTGTTTCTGTTTTTAATGTGACCTTTAAGGGCACAGCACGGACAGCTATCTCGGCAGGCTACACCAAGGTGTAACAGATCTAGCAGTGCTGGATTGGGTCAGAGAGTGTCACTTGTTTTGCTTTTTTTGTTAAACATAAAGGCTACGCTGCTGAGACAGAAAATGATTCTTTCCACAAGCCTCCCCCCCCCCCCTTCTGACAAAATACAGAGTTTTCGATGGAAACTACGCACATCTGCTGGTGAACTGACAACACCACAGTGATCCCTTAGGCCAGATAAGGCTATTGCACTAAGCTTTCTTGTCAGCAACTGCGAGAATTTGAAAATGACCTCAAAACCGACTCTCAGCGCTAGTCCAATACCTACGCAAGTGCCAGAAGATGTAGATCATATTAGATTTAAGTCAGGTTTTTGGTAACATTGTTCCTAAGGGACCAGTGATAGGCAGCTTGATTTAAACTTTCTTTGGAACAGAAAAACGAATTCTTGCAATGTATAAAATCTTGCTTGTGAATATACGGCAAACCCATTTGAATATTATGGTCACCGATATTTATCTTATAGCTTATACTTAGAAACCTTACGCTTAAACAGAATCAAGATGACATTTAGGCATATTCAAGGAAAAAAACTCTTCCACAACCTGGATAACAGGTAAGAGTGTTTATTTTAAGCTAATTTTAACACCTCAGGTTTTTAAAACTGCACTGTGAAACACTCTTGAGTCTGGATTCTGTGGAAATATTTCATCAAATGTAAAAACAGTATAAACTAGATGAGTCGTTAGGCTAATAAGCAAGAACGCAGAGGGAAAGTTGGATCTACCCAATTAAAATCAATTAAGATGTCCTGCTTTCAAGGCAGCCATTTTATTCACAGTGGAAAGCGGCACCCTTCATAAGCATCGCCAGCATCAAAGAGACATTGTTTCTGGAAACGGCCTGAGATGGTCAGTGTCGAATGTCGGTTTGTGGTGAATTCACTGGAGACGGATGATGGGAGTGTTTAGGATAAGGGAAGAACTGTAAGGGTGTAACTTTATCTGTATCCTTTTCTGGACCCCCACTGGACCACAGACAGCCCAGTCAGCGCCGATCAATCCTGTAGGTGGCACAGGCGGCTGCCTAGGGTGCCAACTGCTGAGGGGGGGCCAACTTGCCAGCCCATTTCACTTTGCCTTGGATAGGAGGCACCGGTGATGATGCCTGCTTAGCGTGCCACATTGGCTAGTACCAGTACTGAGCCTAGCAATAGGTAAAGTGCACTACACTAAACAATTACTATGACATGTTCTAACATGTCCCCATCTTCCTTCGCACATGGACTCTGGAGGAAAGCCTGCCCTCTACTGGTAAGCTTATGCACAGCTAGAAATGTCTGGGATAGACTCCAGGCCCTCCCCTGACCCTAACTAGAATAAGCAGTTGGAAGATGGATGGATGGATGGATAGATTGAAGGATATATAAGTAGGTGGATAAATACCACCATATATACCACAGTATATGGTTGGATATTACAAACTACAGAAATATTTTGTCTTTATGTAACAAAGGCATAATATTTTTACTAGGAACATATATATTTCTAAAACTAAAAATGTAACAATGATTTGAATAGAGTAATTTTATATCCCAGTTAGACAAGATACTGTAATACTTGTTTACACTTTTATATGCTGTGGTTGGTAAATGGCACTGTTGTAGTAAAAGACGTAATTTGGTTGTGGGTTTGTCGCCTAACCACTGTTTAACAGCCCCTCTCACGACAAGAGCTGACTCAACTTTTCCAAGACTGTTTCCCTGGCTTACTCTGGAGTGCTATTTTTAGAACTTCTGAAGGATATTCAGTAATTCAGTCTAGGTCAGTGCCAATTTTAATTTATTTAATGGCACCCCTTTGTCCTTTTACGCACTGCCTGTCATTCGTCTTTACCAAATGGTTGCGATTGCAAAGAGCTTAGTTCTCATTAACAATTTTCAATGACACACTTATCAAAGTAAAGAGAAACAGATGCAACTCCCTGTATCTATTTTTATTCCATTAACTGTAAGCGAGCTTTGCTCTTACAGTTAGAAAACCGCCGCCCCCATTTATGGGGGAACGGAGCAGGTGATCATTAATTTTGCTTTGGGACCTGCCTCTTTTGTGCATGACTCAACTCTGTATGAACTGTCACCTAATATAAACATTCCAAACTGCGGTCTGCCGTTTTGTGAATATGAGGAACATTGTCACCGATTAAAACTACCTCACGTAACATTTTGATTTTACACTTATCAGTCGACTTGTTACTTATACTGCTTAATGCGCCGCTGCTGTGCAAAAGAATGCTACAACCTTTATTATTATACATAGTGCAATTTAGACCCACTTTATGTTATAAATGTGGAGCAAAGGTAGGTAACCCTGAACCTGCAGTGCTGGTGTCCAGCAGGTTTTCTGTCCAACCTGTCCTACCCCTAATGTAGAGAAGTTTTTAGCCTCTTAATTGTGGGCATTGTTAGATCCAATCGCTATTTTAAGCCTAGCCCCGAGTATTTTAGCCCCGATGCCAATCTTCCTTCAAAAAATTAAAAAAGTGAGTCAAATCCCAGGTAATCTTGACTTAGCCCCTGATCTTTTCAATAGCTAGAAACACCCCTGATCTTCATTTTTTTCTCTCTCCCAGATGCTTGTTCTGCTGCTCTGCTCAATGACAGCCTGTTACCCAGGATATCAAACCTAGTGCTGCTTTAATAGCACAAAATCAATCACTAATGTGTGTGAATGTACATTTTTATCAGATAAGACTATGGGCTCATGTAGTCAGCCAAAATAACAAACTTAAAGAACTTTGAATCTTCAGTGTGATCAGTTATCACAATGGGTGTTTCTCAATACCAAGAACGTGAAGATCATACTTGTGGTCTTGGCTGGTTTTGACTGGTTTAGACTGGTTTTGCTAACTTGCCTTCCAAGAACAAATTTGGGGTGCAGTGAATCATCGGATTGGTCTCATTTGATGAGGATGTATCCTTGATATCTGGGGCGAGGCAAGAACGACATCCGGGGATTTTTACTGTCCTGCTGTTCTTTAGTATTGGAACTGGTCTTCGGCAATGGAAGATGACATAAAACGGGTACATGAGAACACAAGTATGGTAAAGTGCACATATTGAGATTCACCCATTGTTCTCACATTGTGACAGTGCATCATGGGAGATGATTACATACGGGACTGTCGAGGGGGTGACGTACCCGCAACCCCAACCTGGTGGGTGGCAAAGCCAGGCAGTCGGTTCTCTCCTTCGCCCAACCACAAGGAAAGTGTCGCTTTGTCGTGCCGGGCGTGGTGAAAAGTGAAACCGTGAGAGGCTGCCACTGCCAGCAAGCGACCCTGAGAGATGGGCACATGCAGCCATGCCGCCACCCGGCCGTCCACCCTCCACTGCCGGAGTGAGTCTGATACAACAGTAACCAGAAGCATATTCAGCAGAATGCCCCGTTGCTCATTATTGCTTGTCTGTAATTCACCCTTTTCAATTTGTATATTAAACATGTATGCATCAAATCTTAAAAATCTGAGTTAACATGCAGTGGTATTGCACATTATGCAATGTATCAACTAAGAATATTCACAATTTATTACATATTAGATGGTAGTTGTAATTTTGATCTCAGACTGAAATAATGGAACCCCATAATCTTCTACCTAAATGCCCACCGTCTAGGTAAATGTGTTAAAAATTACTAGTATTAATGCCTAAACACCATCCTTTGAGGAAAGCTGGAAATTCAGTGTGAATTATTAAATTACTGGCGTTGCATCTGGGCATTGGGTTACACTGAGTGTCAGATCCACTTGCCTTGCAGCAGAACATGAAACGCACTTTCACTGATGTCAAGTGGGAAGTCGCGATCGCTGAGATCCACCGTGACACCACCGAACCGGTCCACCTTTCCAGGCAATGCATTATTATTGTTATTTGTCCCTTGAAGTTGACAACTAATGGCATAACACGAAAAAGACCGCTCTGTCCGTCGAAGTAACAATCGCTGCAAGCAGACCGATTTGTGATTCGTAAGGGTGTACTTCAGAACTGGGAATAGTCTGCTACCCAACGCTGCCATTTTTCTACACAAAAACAGCGAATGAAACTTGTAAAAAAACAATGTAACCGTAATACTCTGAATCACACGGATACAGATACATATGTTCACTTCTGAAAGAATGAAGAGTGCATTATTTTCGTTTAGTAAATGTATCGATTGTTGAGATTACAACGTTGCAAGTCATCATAATAACGTAAGTTATATCAGACCACTAACTGCCATAATAAATCTCAACTGAAATATTCAATGGTGCAGGTTATATAGTAATTACGGTAACAGGAGGCGTGACCTTTAACCGGGAAGTTTTTGCGAGTAGCCGCACTCAACGCACACATGTTTAAGTTGACGATGTACATACGCGGGCAATTATAGCGTTATATTCACCATGTCATCGAAGAAGAAAAATAAAGGGAAGTCCGGGGGATTAAATAACAGCGAGAACTCAGGCGTCTTAGCTGACGTTTCTTGTGAATCTCCGAAACAGGACAGTTTGGGGACTGAGCGTGGGGACAGCGCGACTTGCAACGGTTCATTCACAGTTATCGACTTCATTGACAAAGGTAATATTAAGAGTTTTAGCTTGAACTTCAACGTAATAGACATCCAAATTTAAATTCTTATTTAAACAAAGCTGCTTTGTTTCCGAACAACCTGTTTAGGTTTACGACTTGCTGTTAACGCTGCGCTTGCGTTAAGCATCATTACTTTACTTAGTGCGTTCTGTACTGATCCTGTCCCTGCGTCGCAGTCATTATTATACGATCATCATCTGGTTGTTCTGCGTATAATTCTGTTTTCAGCTGATGACAAGATTCCCAAAAAATGTCAGAGGTTTCTGGTCCAACTCAGTTTAAACAGCATGAAGTCTGCAAGTATCTGCATCGGACGTCCGGTTCTACTGTCAAGCGTGGCTGGCAAACAGGAGGTATGGAGTCAGACTACATGGTTGTTTTTCCATAGTATTTTCTTAATTGTGATTGAGCAAAAAGTTGAAATCTCAAGATGTTGCATGTGTTGCTGTACTGCCAGTAGGTAAATATCTAAAATGGTATATTGTTCACAAGAATTATACATTGGTGATTGAATATAATTCAGCCAAAGATTGATTCAGAAACCATTAATCTTCTAGTTATGTGGATTACTTTGTGCAGTTTGGCATACTAAGTGGATTGGAAATGTATATATAATTGCAGACTGTATATATCTGCATACGCACCTTGTGAACTCACAGGCTCGTTCCCATGTTTCTTACCTGTGTGCCAGGTATGCACAGCCTGGCCAACAGCTGCGTTCCCAGGTGGCAAGGCCGGCCTGCAGGCCACAACCCAGCGTAACCTCGGTGTGAAGTCCGGGGATCGAGTTTCCATTGAGCCACTGACGGGCCCGGTACTGCAGGTTGATGAGGTCCACCTCACCCCCAGGTAATGTTCTGGGCCTTGGAGCTGGGGTGTTCTGTGTCCCAGTGAGCTGACTATTGCTTTGTGGATATAAGCCTTTGCTGTGTGTGAATGTATGTGTGCAGATTGATAAACCATGGCTAAAGAGCTTTATGTAGAAACACAATAACATTCAAAAATGGATTTACTTGTTTCATTTTAATTTTGTCATATAATCTTATTGTTTATCTAATAGGGTATTTTGTTGGTGGAAATGTAGCTTTTATAAAATGAGTCATTATCGCCATCTGCTGGTATATTTGCATATATCAGTGAGGCTGGGGATTCAGTATTGCTCTCTTGTAAAAAAAAAAAAAAGTAAATGAAATCCTAAGACTTTCTTTTCTTACAGGCAAAATATTGACACCGTCAATTTAGAAGAGTTTTCAGACTTTGTTCTGCAGTCTGTAGGTGAGGCTTTATAAGTATGTATAATATTTTTTCCAAGGCCACTTGTGGCATCTCAGGAAGCCTTAAGGGTGAATCATTTAGACACCCTGTTGCTAACTAGTAACTAGTTGCTTATAACTTAATTGGATCTTTGATGCTGTTGTCTTTCAGATGGAAAGATAATACTTCCAGGAAATCTTCTGCCCCTCAACTTCTTTGGGCGACAGTGCAATCTGAGAGTGGATAAACTAACTGGGGTGGATGGGGTTACCTTGGAGGGGGGCGCTCCATGCGAGCCAGAAGGCGAGCCAGCGTTGTCAGAAAGTCTGGCCCTTGACCCCAATGCTACAGACATTTCATTGCAGCTGAGCAGTCTGAACATTGAGGATGTGGATCCGGGCCCTACCTTTAGCACCCCCTGCAAGCCTCAGTCCCCCACCCTGGACACATGTAACATCACCAGCTCGTCTGACAGTTCCCTGCTCACGCCAGCCACACCCGCAGAGCAAGCACGGAGTGATCGACCATACGAGGCGCCCCCTGGTGGTCGAGGGAGTTGTGACACATTTTACTTCATCTCCCCACTGACCAAGATCAGGTTCACGAAACAGCCTGGACAGAGCAAGGACGATGTCAGTGAGGTTCCCAAGGTCACCTACAGCATGATCGGGGGGCTCAGCAGTCAGCTGGCCATCATCAAGGAGACAGTCGAGCTTCCGTTGAAACATCCAGAACTGTTCAAAAGCTATGGTACGGTCACACATTCTATATTTAAGGCTCATTTTGAGCTAGCTGTGTAATTCTTCTAATTTGTATATAGTTGAAGTACATCATCAACTATGGAGTCTACCTTAATTTATATGTTTTTCAATGTCTGTAGCACACACTTGTTTTTTTTTCCCCCCACAGGCATTCCCCCACCCAGGGGTGTACTCTTATATGGCCCCCCTGGGACAGGAAAGACCATGATTGGAAGAGCGATAGCCAATGAGGTCGGAGCTCACATGACTGTAATCAATGGTCCTGAAATCATGAGCAAGTATGTTAACACTCAGACAGTTGTTCAGCATGTATTACACTGTTTCTTCCGTTGATCACTTAATGACTTTTACCAATGTGATTTACTTTAAATTATGCCAGTAATTAAGACAGTATAAGTATTTATGAACCACAGGTCAGTTAGAAATGTAAAATGTGGATGAGCTTCCACTTAATCAGACTGGTACCTTTTGCAGTGATTGCGTACGGATTGTCATTTTTCAGAATTGGAATTGGAATCATTTATTTATTGCCAAATACTTTTACATACAAAGAATTAAAACTTAAAGGTGTCCTTCAAAATAAACAAGGACAATCAAGAAAATCAACAAAATAAATTAAATACATAATTAAAATAATGTGCTCGGTGCAGATGATGTGCATATTTATATTATATATTATTTTTACAGGTATTATGGAGAAACAGAGGCAAGGCTGAGACAGATCTTTGCAGAAGCTTCTCAGAGGTAAGAAGGTGAAATGAGTTTACAACAGGGGTGGGCAATCGTATCCGCAAAGGGCCAGTGTGTATGCAGGTTATTGGGATAACCTTTAGGTCAGCTGTTCAAGCCCAGGTGTGAGGGCTCTTCAGCCAATCAGCCCTCTAATTAGTAATTTAAGTAGGGAGCTGCATACACAGCGGCCCATTTTGGATACGACTGGCCACCCTTGGTTTACACCTTTCGTATGCTGAGTTTGCTTCAGTCAGCCTGTCGCTCAGTGAATCCTTTTCATTGTGAGGGCATGTATAGCAGTGGGATTGATTTGGATGGAGATAGCTTAATGGCAAACGCCATTGTAAATTCACAACGGTGGGCTGCTGTGCTTGTCTTCCCTGAATTCAATTTAAATTGCACAGTAACGAATAATAATGCTCTGAGTATGAGTAGGGAATGTGCCCAGTATTGACCAGAAGTCCAGGAATAGGACTGAATGTTGGAGTGGATGAGAGTTTTTGAGGTTCCGAAGAGGAGCTTGGTTTTATTCCGATGAATCACGTCTTGTCACATTGTAATTTTGGTTCTTCCTGATGTCCCCATCAACAGGCGGCCGGCGATCATCTTCATTGACGAGTTGGACGCGCTGTTCCCGAAGCGGGAGGGGGCCCAGAACGAGGTGGAGAAGCGTGTGGTGGCTTCACTTCTCACCCTCATGGACGGGATCGGCTCGGTGAGCCCGGAGGGGAGCCCTTCCACCATCCCCAAGCTCACGTCCCAAATGTATCTGCAGCGTGTATGAAAGGAGCAGAACTCCACACTGAAAAGTCAATTTTAATGATGACCAGACTAAAGCATAAGGACAGAGAAGACAGGGATCTCTGACAGACATGAGAGCATGGCTTGATCTGGTGCCTCAATATGACCAAATATCTGTAGTATTATCCGTCTGATAATACGACATGTTGTGCCTAGTTCCTTTTGTATAGTTGTAGGTCTGGATAAGAATGGAATTGTCACACACAACATGGCTCCATATAGACCTGCCCTCATTACTGGTTGTTGGATCGGTTGTAAACTGAGGGCCCTTATAAATACCAGTCTTTCATAACAGTTCCACAACACTCCCATCCATTTTCAATATCCACTTATCCCATTCGGGGTGGCAGGGGGTCCGGAGCCTATGGGCACAACCCAGGATGGGGCACCAAGCCTTCGCAGGGCACACTCATAAACCATTCACACACACATGCAAACCTACGGGCAATTTGGCAACTCTCATTAGCCTCAGCATGTTTT
The DNA here is from genome assembly GCA_011763525.2 of Mormyrus iriodes. Classification (NCBI taxonomy): domain Eukaryota; kingdom Metazoa; phylum Chordata; class Actinopteri; order Osteoglossiformes; family Mormyridae; genus Mormyrus; species Mormyrus iriodes. The sequence continues at coordinate 69,792 of JAAGVU020000110.1, read as the reverse complement.
TGGATGGAAACTGGAGTACCCGGAGGAAACCCCATGGGGAGAACATGCAAACTCCACACACATGGAATCCTGGTGGAGACTTGAACCGGGGTCCCAGAGGTGTGAGACGCCAGTGCTAACCACTGTGCCACCGTGCCGCCCTTCTACAATCCTCCTTATATATATATTTTAGGCCTTCATTTCTACTGTGTCCTGATGCGACCTAGTCAGCCGGTGAACTCAGCTGGAGGAGAGCAGGCTAGACTCAGATGGATCTCACCTGTTAAGCCCATCAAGTCATGACCTGCCAGATTGGCTCAGATTGGACACTGGGTTGGAATCTCGTGTAAATAACCTGTGCTGGCTGGGGGGGGGGGCAGCCCCCCTACCCAATTCATCTGTTCTCCAGCCCAGTGGGCTCGGGATGTTGGCACATCGTTTTTCTCGGAATTTGGCGAATGGACTTCCTGGTATGAATTCCAGTGCACGCCATAATTTATCCCCACTTTGGCGCACTCCTCTGCCTCCCTGGGCTTGGACTGGGGGTCGGGGAAGATGGGGGGGGCAGGGTAATATGTGTCTATGAGTGCAACCTCAGAAGTCAAGCTCCACATGCGGCCCCAAGGATGCCCCGCTTTCTTCACACACTGCACGTACCCTCTGTGAATAGGGCATATAGAATGGAAGAGAATAGTAATACCATGTTAAGCCCTGTGGGGAAATTCTTTTTTCACCAACCGCATCTTGCTCTCATGAGACACCCAGACACATTATGTGAGAGCAAGCAATGTGGGGGGGTGGGGGGGGGGGGTGTCACAGTGCAGGATCAGCCGCATCATGCAGTGCCCTCTTGCTCAGGAGCCCACGGACAATTAATTAATTATTTATATATGTAATTAATTAAGAACCTTCGGCTTGATCTTTATTAGTTATTTTGGGGACCAGCTATTAGTTGAAATACGGCATTAGCCCAGCTTTTTGCGGTATTTATGGGCTGTGCGTGACCTGCTGCTACAGTGTCACTAGGTGCTTTCACATCACCAGAACCTTTTTCCTGAACCAGAGACATATTCACACTACAGGATCTCAGCCTGATTGTAGTTCCTTGGAGGCCGTTCCGAAACCCCTGTTTTTTAGTACCTACTCCACACTAGGTACTTTCCATTCGAACACAAACTTCTGGGGAGGCGCTTACAGCGATAAATTTGCTGATTGGTTGACCACAAGCACTGGCGCTAACTTGGAAGTTAAGTGGAAGTGCAGGGAAAGGAGATGTAGCTGAGCAAACTGAGGAGATGTAATTGGGGTACAAAAATAATTCCATTTAATGCATTAATTAATACATTTTCTGCTTGCATCTTCATACTTCCTCATCGGAAAATTTGATCGCTAACCGATATACTTTTGTCTAATACCGGCAGTGAAACTTGCTAGTGCTTATTAACGTTTTTTTATTCTATGGAAGACGAAAAATCGAACTGCTGGCCAGATTTAATAGAATCATGAACATGTTGCAGGTCAAATAATTACAGTATAAATAAAAGGCTGTGTCCCGTTTTGATCACAATCCTTCCCCCAAATAACTAACAAAACAACTTATTCATCCCCCATTGTTTTGGCATGACGGTGTAGTTTCATATGAAATTATGGGTGAAGTTGAACCTTTTTGCATCTCCCATGCTTATTTAGCATAAAGGTCCCAGTTCCTGTTGTGCGGTGTGAAAGCGACACATGAAGGTTGCCAGGAGCTACAAAAGTTCCAGGTCAAGACAGCCCAGGGACGTGTAAACCAGGACCAGGTTCTGGAACTTAAGTGTGACAGCACCTACTTATTGCCCCCCCGCCCCCCTTTAGGAGGACCACAATGGACAGCTGCTGGTCCTGGGGGCCACCAACCGTCCACATGCCCTGGACCCTGCCTTGAGGAGGCCCGGCCGCTTTGACAAAGAGCTGGAGGTGGGGGTGCCCGGGTCGGCTGGGAGAGCGGACATTCTGCGGAAGCAGCTGAGCTTGGTACCGTGCCGGCTGACTGAGGAAGAGCTGACTGCGCTGGCTGATGCTGCTCATGGCTATGTGGGGGCAGACCTGGCTGCCGTCTGCAAGGAGGCAGGTGGGTGCCATGGACCGGCTAATGAGCTCTGTACTGGTATGGAATGCTAGATCCATTAGTGTCAATCGCTATTTTAATACGTAAGTGTAGAACTGGAAGCTGGCTGACCCTGCAGCCCACCTGAACTGAGATTTACAGGTAGAGCAAATGCAGTAATTTGTTCATTCATCTGTCCGTCCTCCATAGTTCCTGTATACCATTCATCCGTCCCTCCTCCATAGTTCCTGTATACCATTCATCTGTCCCTCCTCCATAGTTCCTGTATACCATTCATCCGTCCCTCCTCCATAGTTCCTGTATGCCATTCATCCATCCCTTTTCCATAGCTGCTGTATCTAGCACGGGGTGCACTGAGCCTGTCTCAGGAAGCAGGGGAACACACTGGACAGGAAACCAGTAGATTTTCCACCTCTGGTTTTGGTCTCCTCCGATATTTGTCTTTTTTAATGTATTGCGGATAAAATGTTCCGTACGTTCCCATTAAGGGCTGTTTCTGGAGCTGCTCTGGCTATTTCAGAGCCTGTTAACTTCCATGGCTTATTTGGGATTGGAATGTTGCAGCATTTGTAGGGGAGGAATCGGGCAGTCTGTTGTCACGCATTGAAGAGGCAGGAAGTTGGGCTACGCTGCCTGCCCACCGGTATGTCCTGGGTATGTTCCTTCCGGCCCTCTTGCCGGAGGACCCTGGGTGGTCCTGGCGACCAGGCCTATTGCATTACCAGCTGGGCTTGAGTGGACGTGTGCCGGCCGGCTGCCTGATTTACCGCCTGTGTGGAGGTCTGACTCCTCTGCGGTGTTTTTTCAAAAGCCCCTGGTCTCGGGGGGCAGCTTTTTGCTCTCACTCCCGGTAGAACGACAGACCAAGACAAACATGACCCGAGCACGGGTCCAGAAGATGATAACCCTGACAGATGAGTGAAGCAGATCTAACCCAGATCCGGCTTTTTCAGTTAGATGGATTGAACCTCGATGGTAAATCAATAATTTGCTTAATGCAATTAATATGGTTCAGCTGTGACAGACAGCTTTAACGGGCCTTCCCTGGAATTGCCCATGATTTGACTGATGGGGTTCCTGTGCCTAGCGTTAGGTCTGCATCGGCCGGCCAAAGTCTGTACTTTCGTGTGGTACCCATGGAGGTCGTGTTGCAGTTTTGGGCATTTCAGGGTCAGAAACTACAAATCCAGTCAAAGATTTTGTTTCTACCAACCAGTTGAGTACTCTGTGACTCTGACTCTTTATGTTCATCTGGCTGGTAGAAACAAAATCTTGGTCTGGATTTGTAGTTTCTGGGCCTGAAATGCCCAACAGCGTTGGGTCATACTCAGAAGCACGTCCTGCAGTCGGGTCAGACCAAGCAGACCAGTCACTAAGGGTCTCAAATGTGTGACAACTAACTGAAACAACCATATGGGGGCCCTGAAAGGTGTGGAAACTTATCATGTTCAAGAGACCAACTTGAAACAAGAATCTCAACTAAACAACATCAAAACTGATTTAAAGTGTTGAAATGCGCCATGATTCCGATGGAGAAACCTTGGTAAGAAAGGTATGGTTTGGGAAAGTCTGCAGGTTCCCCTTAAGGGCTCCCTGCTTTCCGTTTTTACAGTTCAGTGGGCTTCATGACCAGTCCAGACTAACATTATCAGTATTTTTTCCTCTTAACATCTCAAAAGGAAAGACGTGTTTAAAAAAAAGGGCTTACAGTACAAGAGGCCGCAGTTGTTTCCCTTCTTCAGGTAACAATGAGCAGCAAAAGGAACATGCCCAGCCCCCCCCCCCTTCCTGGGGCATTTAGAAGCACTGCTTCATGTTGTGTGACCTTGTCCAGCTGCTCACCCTCAAAATGGAGCCAGCCCTACATCCTTCTCCCCCTTCACAATAGTGCCCAGCTTAATTTATCCCCTCGCCACATCCATGCAAATCCCCCTCACTATTTTTATGCCCCACTAACCGGGGGCGTGCCAGCCCCAAACAAAGCAAGACGGACGCCAAGATAGACTCAAAGTGACCAAGGTGGCTGCAGAAATACACGCTGAACGTCTATATTTATTTAGAGAGGGGACACAGTAATACCAGGAACCTCACTACGATATCCGTCTCTATTATTTATGGCAGTACATGTTTTGAATATTAATAGCCAAAGCAAAACAGCCGTTAGACATGTAATATTGTGGAAAAACTTTGCTTTGGTTGACTGTACTCTAGTCTAATCGGTGTCTAATTGTTGACCTCTTGTGGGGACTCTTGGTACTGCTGGAATTTGGTTTATAACTATGGCCTTTGCTGTGGTTTTAAGATCCGTCAAAAAACGGTTCAGGAACGAGTCCTGAATGATTCCAGGTATCTTATTTTATCCCTTTTCTCCACTGGACTTGTTGTCTTCGCGCAGCGCTCGCTTTGGTTGTCTCCTGTTGACGTTGTTTTGGTTACTCTTTCAGCGATGAACTGGTGGATGGATCATTTTTGCGTCTTTTGGGGTAGATGAATGACTTCTTCTGTTCAAACAGTATGAATTAGCGTGCAGCCCGGCTGTGTACACTGTTGCGGATATTCCTAAACAGCCAGGGAAGAAACGCAGGGTGTGTGTGCAGAAAGATCGCACCTCGCATGTTCTCATCACGCAGCGATCAGATTAAGACCCCCGTCCTCACATCACTTCTGTATTTCCTCTATTCTTTTTTAAAATAAGTTTATTTAACATTAGAGAAAAAATATGCTTTCGTTCATGTTTGTTTGTGTCCGACTGAGTGGGTTTCTTCGGTTATCAAAAAAGAATGAATCTAAATCTTTTAGCGTATGATGTTACTGGGGGGAAACCTGAATCTTAATTTCATATTGCATTGAAATGTTTATTTAAATTAATAGAAAACGAAACTCAACGCAGTATTTGATATAAATCCCGAAGTAAAGACGTGAACGACATAAACACAGCTAAATGCTAGATGATGTTTAGAAAGGCCGCCTTCCTTATATAGTGGTTTCCACCAGCCCTCCGCGCCATCTAAGGCTTTGTGTGACATTTCGGTCCCGACCAGCATAAATATTGGCGGAGCGGCGCGCGAGGCTCACTTTAGCCCACGTGTTTATAAAAGCCGGAAATGTTCCCCGCCTTCAGCCCGCGCGGGTCGCCCGGTGGCAGCGCGTGCGTTCAGGCACGCGAGCCAGCGCGCCTTAACACTTGTCGGTTATTATAAACACAGGTGCCGCGAGCCGACCGGAAGCACGCCGCGCGGTGAAGGCAGCCTCCTATTTGTTTTTTATTTTTTTAAATATACATATTTAGCTTTCCTAATGGCAGTGTGCCCGGTGGCGGCGGGGGGGGGGGGGGTATCACGTCCTTTAGATGTTCTGCCGAGAGGTCTAGGGTACGCGGTGTTTTTGTTTTTTCCTGTTTGATTGTGACCGCATTTAGCGGCGGGGAGCGCTGACCGGCCCCTGTCCTACCGCACCCTTTTGCAGGTGGCTTCAGACCGATCCCTCAGATAGTTCACGTCTTTCCGTTGATAGGAATTGGGTTTTTTCCAGTAAATACTTATTCTTGGTTCTGTTTTTTTTTGTTTAGAGACAGATGTCCTTACTGTAAACGTTTACATTAAAATTGGGGTTGTCTTAAGGGCTAGAAGAATAGGGGGGGGCGGAATCGTCTCTGGTTCCTCAAGCAGCTGGTACATGTGCTGAGGGTTTTTCAGCACACATTTTGAGGAACGTGGCTGCTGCCCCGGCTGCCTTGCAGCTTCACTGCAAGTCTGCACTTTCCAGTGCAAGCCTACCTCTAGCATATTTACTTTGGAACACTCTGTACGAGTGTAGCCTTTCCCTCAAAATGCTTTTTTGACATCTTTGAAGCATTTTGCTTTCCGTTTCCCTTGGCCATGATAACACGGTGGTTCGCTGAGGATGACCCTCTGGTGTATGCTTGCTACCCAAGGGATGCTATTTTGGGACATCGTAATTAGGAACATGCATGGTCGAAGACCACAAAATGGCTGGTTCCAGGCTGTTCTTATCCCCTCTTGAATAATTTCCTAATCATTAAAAGTATGCCTTGGCATTTAACTCTTTAAGCCAGCAAATGCTTTGTAACACTGAGTTTTCAAGCTGGTGCTCTTGAAGAGAGGGCCTCCAGCCTTGATTCCCTCCAGATTGCTGGTGAATTCAAAACATTCAGGGGAATGAAAATGGGGTGGGGGAGCAGGAATCCACATACGGTTTTGGTTTTCATGTTTTGACTTCATATTCTCCCCCCTTTTGCGCTAAACAATGCAGCGGATGTTTTATTAACTAAACCACATGTGCTCTCTAAGTTGGATAGATCGGGCCGGAGAAGTTGTTCAAAGCATCCTGACCTTGATGCCTGCTCTGTGCATCCTGCAAACTTTTGGGTCATCATGGTCTTTAGGTGAGGCTGAACACTCACATCAGTCTGGAATTGGTGTAACTGACGCTGGTCATTTTGCAACGAAACACTGGTACGGTTCCAGGGTCGGTTGTGGAGCAAAACCTCTCTTTTCACATTGTGTCTCTGCAGGAGTTTATCACTGTGAAATCTGTGAGGTACCAGCCACTGAAATCCCAGGTACTGTCATGGATCAGTCTTAACTTTGACCTCAAAGGAGCTGTTCCACAGCAATTAACTGGGCCAAGGTGTAGTCAGAAATGTTGTTGAGCACTTTTTTTTTTTTTGCTTAGTTTGCATTATTAAATTTGAAGGAAGACTTTAAAGTACAAGAGTCTTCATGATGTGTGACCATTGCACAACCATCTAAGGTTGTGGTTTTCTGCTATATTTCGGTTCTTTTTTTTTATACATTTGGGGCCTGTGCTCCCTGGCCACAGTGCTGGGCACTCAGATCTGGAATCTGATAAGGCCCCAAGTCCCCTATCCCCCAGTACAATATCATTTTTACGGTTTGTGTGTTTCATCGTGGTCTTATTAGCCTCATTGCTGACCCGGCTGTTTCATTAAAATTCATGTAGCTGTCGAAGCAATCTGGTGACAGTTTCATGCCGTGGTTAATGTGGGAGCATCGCTGACATCAACCCCAAAACTGGTTTTATTGTGTTATCATTCTTTTACTCCCTTTGGTGAATATATCACTTTAGTAACTCTTTAAAAGTGGTTTTAGTAAGTCAAGCCAGAGGTTTCTTTAAGTTTTTTTTTTTTTGTCAAAAGCTAATCTTAAGCATCTTATTTAGATTGTTTACCTGTGTGTAATATTTTATAGTTATTTATGAAGTTTTTACCTTTTGGGTTTTTCATTCTGTTTTCATATCTATATACTTTCGCATATGGCCGTAGTTGCTGGCATGGTGTTAAAAGTCAACATAACATAACTAGCATCAACACCATTCCCCAGCGGGAGACATGACAAATTTATCATGAATCCATATATCATGAGAGTTGTATTTCACTTTTGGGATGGTTTGCTATGGTTGTTGTCCCCCCCCAACGTTGTCATAAATGGGGAAACAAAGCTGTTTCTTGTTGCTGGGGTTTCGAGCATAGTGGGTTTATCTCATAGCATTGATCTCTGTTCGACCTCTCTCAGCGGGGCTTTGTTCAGCATGAGGCGAAACATCCAGCCCAGTCGTGCTGTGACTCCATCAGACAAACATGTAAACGTTCATATGTGAGCACACAACTGTGTGCATTTCGCCCGCACCCATCATTTTTCTGTTACGAGTGAACCATAAATCTCATGGCGTATTTCTCAGTCCACGTTGCGACACCTATTTGTGGGATTGTCCAGGTTCACACAGACCGGGTCAAGGAAACTGTTTCCAGGCCTCAGGCTGGGAGTTGTGATGCTGACATGATTCGGCCACTTCGACCAGGATCATAGCAGATGTTTCTGTGCTGCCCTGGGACATTAATTCAAAGAGATGGCTGTCTCATCCGGCCACAAGGAACAGCCACATGGGGCTCCAGGGATGCGGCGAGGCCCCCAGCTGGAACACGCTGACCTTGCGCCTCGGCCGAGCCATTAATTGTGTTGTTGAAAGTCTCGTTTGGATCCTCTGAAAATATAAACAGGATGCAGCTTTGTCTGAAGGTAAATCCCTCCTGTCTGCCTCCGCCTGGCCATCTGAGGGTAGTGTGGGGGGCATTATGTATTATACGTCTTGTCTTGGAAACTAGGGAGGAGGGAGGAGACTTGTGCCCTACTGCCAGGATTGGGGCATTAATGGTTGCAGAATCTGGGCAGTGGTAGGGGTGGGGTGGTGCAGAAATTCTAGATTGCGATAAACCTGCTGGTAATTTATGTACTTATTAAGCATCTACCTTTATATAAATAAATTTAGCAGCATTCTGGGGTTTTAGTGTTAATCTTTCTGAGAGGAAACGTGTCTGTCTTGAAATGTTCTGCATGCATTGTCCTGATTCTGATCACATTGCTGTAGTGTAGACAGTGCTCAGCAGGTTGCGCGATGCTAAAGGATAGTTCTGTCAGTTTTTATTTCTTCGAGCCCAGAGGGGTACCCACATCCTGAAACACTTACCTGCACTTCTTTGGTGTTTAGTGCTTGTGAACAGGACCAGTGAATAATGAGAGAAATTTCCTTATGTGACACGGCCCACAACAACTACAGAAGTAATAATGAGCATTGATCTGTCATTATAAATCCTTTGGTGGACTCGCAAATCTCTGCTGACAAAGGACAAGCATTAGTAGTCATGCCAGCCGTTTAACAAAACGGAAATCGTCTGTGAATTAGTGTTAATTGCCTCCGTCGCAACAGGTTGGGGCGGCTCTTTGGGAAGCTGGATTGATTTTTTTTTTAGATTTACTGTTCTTTCATGTGGCGAATAATTATATACTGAGGACAAAAGATGACGAGGAGAGATTTGGTCTTTGTCTCTCCGAGTAGTGTGTAGGTTAAGCTGGATTTCCGCACCTTTTAGACGGGCAGGATCCATCAGATCCCGCGAGTCAGTGCTGAAACCGCGTGAGTCAGAGCAGACACTACACAGACGATGATTCTTCTGCTATGCACACTGCACTATGGACCCATGAAGGAGGGCCTTAAAGTCCCAGTCTACTGGCTGGGACAGTGTTGGTACGACAAACCATTTCATTTAATTTCAGATAACAATTTGGGCTTTATTTGCCATTTGCACAAGTATGAGTATAGGTAACTTGGAGTTATTTAGTTTTTGTATATCCCATTTAATTCCCTTTTGAGTCATGCGCGCACACACACACATCGCTGCTGTACAATGAAAAATACGTGTTTCCCATAATTCATTATTTCAGGAGTGTGGAAAACAAGCATTTTCTCAGAAACTACATTTACAAAATGAATATAAAGCAATGTCATGAGACACCCTTGGTACCATACATAGAAGCCTATCTTTACAGAGCCATGAGTGAAAGGTTTAATGTTTTAAATGGACTTGCATGGATTGTTGTCAGTGAGGCAAATATGTCATTGTCACCATGAAACAAAGTTATCTCGCTTTATATTAACAATTAATAATGTTAGTTAACGATTTAGCTCTCAGTGTTGTGAAAATTAAGTGTATAAAGTAATCCATTCAAAGGACCATAATTAATGCAAATGTTAACTTGTACCAACATAAACAGTAGCTGAACAGATGACTTAATAAAACACCTTTTCATTGGTCAGTTAGATGTCAAACCCTGTTAGTAGACAGGAGGATGGTTATATTCCATCTACAGATAAAAAAATAATAAAATAAATCACAATCATCAAAAAGCGGAGATACTCAGTTTTCAATGGTCAGAGACAATATACAAAAATATATGCAGTGCTCAAAGAAAGTCTTGCTTAATTCTGTAATACTGTTGCAGATTTTCTGGTTTCATAACAAAAGTCTATTGACAAGCAATGTTTAACGTATCCACACAGACATTTTCTTTTTATGAAGTTATGAAATTTTTTTGACTGACTCATTCAGTTCTGTTCTTGCCATTTTGCTATTAATTCCATCCAATTGTAGTCACTGGCTCCCAAAGGGATGTTAAACACAAATGTTTGGTGTTCTGTATTATTGCAAAGGTGTTACTGATTAAAAGCACCCAATGATGCTTGTGAATGAACTTTGTAACTCAGAAGCATTCTTTTAGAACTATAATTTGGCTTTCAATATTTTAGTACTTTAAATTAACGTTTTACTTTAAAACTGCTGGTTGTTTCTAATGTGATATTTGTATATTTTTTGTAAACAAATGAAGTAATGTTTTTTGTTACAAAACCGGTACATTTGCTTTATATTTACTGAATTAAGCTTGCGTCCCAAGACTTTCTGTGAGCACTGTATGTGAGCATGAAGCTGGGGTTCAAAGCAGAGGCTTTGCTGTTTATCTGGCACCTCTGGAGTGTTTTTTTTATTGCCAAGTTGGTTTTAATGTTTTAAGATGAGAAGATAATATCTTAATTTATGTGTTGAATGAATGTTAAATGAATTATTTAATTATAGACTTACTTTAACGCTTGTAACCATCTGGGTAGCAGATAGTGTTAAAGAAGTAGTGGTTGGTGTTGGTTTGGCAGACCATGACTGTATATGATGCAAATCTCTGCTCTGGGTGATGCTCTCCTCCTGTGTCAGGTATGCATGCGCTGCGGCGGGTGCTGGGCACCAACCCCCATCTGCTGGACAAGCATGTGATGGATGCAGTGACTGTCACCGTGGAGGACCTCCAGCTGGCCATGTCAGTGGTCAAGCCCAGCGCCATGAGAGAGGTGGCCATCGAAGTGCCCAAGGTGTGTGTTGGGGTTGTGCCAGGGAATAAGGTAGTTCTTTGCGGTTATTCAGATGGTTGCTTATGTCAAACAGTAGAGGTAGCGTTGCTTTTTGAAAGCTTTTAATTAATTTGGGTACCTGAAATATCAACTGTACATGTGTATAGTTGGAGGCGTTTAAGCTACCATTTAAATCAAAGAACTAATCTTACTTTGTTTCTGTGCTTCCATCTCATTTCACTTTATTTAATTGCAGCACAATAGTTATCAACGCACAAATGCATGAAAATATAGAACACGGCACTCTACCAGCTGAAGACTAGCGTTGGTAATTTATACTTGTGAATCCATTTTATATGTCAAGAAAATTATTTATGATTTGTATATGCAGGTCCAAAAAAAAGAGATCCATAACGGCATCGTAGGTGTTTATTGAAAGCAGGCCAGACTATTCTGGTGTGTCAGATGTCTTAGGTCAGTCTCGGTGACCCCTGTAGGTTAAGGTCTGTGGCCAGATGCTGCAGACAAAGAGGGACTTCAGTTGCTGAACCCAGCTGATGGGTCAGCCACAAAGGACACCTGGATTATATCCACACGAGAGTGAGACAGTTTATTTCTGATCTGTTTGTTTAAGGCTGATGAAGCTGGACAAGCCTCAGAAGGGGGATATTTTGGTCAGACACTCTAATGGACATTCTCATCTTTTTTTCCATCCTCTGGGGCTCTTGGATCATTTTAGGTTTAAAATGGCTTAAAAAGTCCACATCTTGTCATGGAAAATAGGGACCATGAGGTGTGACTTATGCTGTGCCCCTTTTCCTTTAGTCTGTAAATTTGACAAAGGAACCATAATCTTTTTTTTTTTTCTTGGCCCCGAAGCCCATGCCCACCCCCGCCCCCACACAGTACAAATGCAGATATTTGCAGCTGAACGCTTCTTTCTGCAGCACATCTGCACACCTGTTTGGGCCATTCCTGTAGGCTGACGGATTTACAGCGAGCAGGTACTGGCAGCGCTAGTCGCTGGCTGTCTGCTGCTCTGTGTTCGCCGTGTGGTATTTACAGTGCGTGGCTGCATGCCAGGTTTCCATGAGGTGCTCTTTGCACTCAAGATGCCCCCCCCCCCGGTGGCCTGCGACGGGTCACGGTGTTGCGGAGATGGGGGAAGGAGGTCGTAGCCATGTTTAAATGAATGTAGCTAGTTGTGGCAGTACCCTTTCTAGGTTTTAAGCATCGAGTCGGGTGCTGGGGCTCGTCTGTCAAAACGATTGCTCACAGTGAGTTTCCTCTCCCTTGTTGTTATCAGGACTCTGCCTCCCCTGTCAGACCTGTCGAATTCCCCTGCCGTTCCTCAAGTCTGTGCTTGTGGGAGTCCCCACCACATTTCCCCTGTCAAAGTGTCCTGACTAGCCTTTTCCCAATAGACTTTTATTAGATCTGAGCTATAGGTTTCCTGTCTGTCTGCGGTAGGTGACTTCTCTGGCATCGTAGGGGCCAGCGTCCGCAAACGTGTTTGTAATCTGCACCCGCCGTGTCTGTGCAGTCCTGCCAGGCAGGATGGGTGCTGATGTTTCTGTGCCAGAATTTGAGGCCCCGTCAGTCCTGCCTCATGGTGATTGCAGTTCCCCTAGCATCCTGGGAGGCTTTGTGCCCTGAGGTCCTCGTGAGGGCTTCCTGAACAGAAGCTTTATCGAATTCTTCTCTATCACTAAACTTGTTCTGTAGTTGAGTCTTATGATCTTCTAGTTCTGGAATTTGTTCTAAAAAAAATACCGTTCAAAATACCATATGTGTGTGTGTTTTTGTCGCTGACTGCTCTGCCGTCACAGGTACAATGGTCGGACATCGGCGGAATGGACGACGTGAAGCTAAAACTGAAGCAGGCTGTGGACTGGCCCCTGAGGCACCCTGAGGCCTTCTCCCGCATGGGCATCCAGCCTCCCAAGGGAGTCCTTCTCTACGGACCCCCTGGCTGCTCAAAAACCATGATTGCCAAGGCTCTGGCCAATGAGAGCGGACTCAACTTCCTTGCCATCAAGGTAGAGTGTTTCCTGTGTGTATCGTTTGTGGTTGTAGGGATCAACATGCACAGGTACTGCTGGTTTTATTGACTCAGGGATTGCGGTCCGTCTTTTAATGTGAAAGACGCAAAACTTTTCAAGAAGAAAACTGAGTTCAAGACGACTCCATTCAAAACATCTGAAATATTTAAATAGAGGTATTTATTGCAGCGGGTAATTCACACGTCTTTGTGTTTCTGTTTATTAGCAGTGGTTAGCATGGCTCTGTTTATCGGTCTCTGAACTGTCAGATGGTTACTGGATAGTTTTACGCTTGGGTTCCCAGCTTCCTTGGAGCTGCCTCTAAGATTCACAGGCCCTCCCACTTGACCCGCTCTTCCCCTTCGACCTCGCACTGGTGGCACCCTTCGTCACCCCAAAAGCCCCGCTCCCCGCGGAATCCTTTTGAACTCTGGCCTGGACCCCTGGGTGAGGGCCGAGGGTGACGTACCTGTGACAGATTCGCTCAGCGGGGCTCTGATTGGGATGAGGGTTGGCCTGGCAGGGAGTACAGTGTCCTTGGAGTCCTCGAGTGGCAGGGAGCCTCTGGTCTCATGCCAAATGATATTCACAGCTACAAAAGAAAATCATGCAATCTTTTGCTTATCAGCCATTTGTGCTTTCTGGGAATGTTATGGTAAACATCTGTGTTTCACGTTGAATTGCTACTAGTTTTGACGTTAAATTAAAAATAAAGTTTTTAAACCCCGCTGTGGAAATATGCAGCTGTAAACCTTTGTTTTAATTATCCTGTCAATTAAATATGTATTAGAAAATATATTTTTTTAAGAGAGTGTATGTAACATAGCCTGCATTTGTGAATCGGTTAGGGCGCTGCATTGACTTTAAATGGAGTCTGACAAGCCCTTTCGGGAGTGTCATGTGAAGCTCAGGCCCACACAGTCGCTGAAGAGCAGCTTAATGGGAAAGGGGTGTGTGTGTGGGGAGGTGGGCCTTGACCGTTAGGTACCCTCCAGGCTTTTTCAAGGAGACGAGGAGTGGCTGTTATTTCTGTGCCCTCCTCCGAGGTGCTGAAAAGAGGAGTGCAGGAGATGTGGCGAGCTGGACGCCGGTGCCTGAGTGCTTATCCTTCTTGATGGAAAAAGCCCCCCCTTGAGTACCCCACTCCCCACCCAACAGCCACCTCTCCTCCATTGTCCTTCGCATTAACCTCTACTCCCAGCCCACTCTCTCTCTGAAATAACCAGCCTCTAATTGTACCGCGATTTCCCCGCAGTGTTTCGGCTGTTACCCGGAATCGTTCCGTTTGTAGCTGGCAGTTTACGCATGCATTTGTTTGTTTTATTTATTTGGTAAAACTGCAACTCCCTTAACTACTATGCCACTTACTGGATGCCATCCCTTGGTCAGATTACATGAGCAAGCAGGACCAGCATATTCTCCTGTATTGGACTGGGATGATCAAATGAGAGAACAAAGATCTCAGCTCAAGTTCAGTTGTTTTATTTTATGATGATCAGTTTCTTTTTCTTTTTTCCCAGGGTCCTGAATTGCTTAGCAAGTACGTGGGCGAGTCTGAGAGAGCAGTGAGAGAAGTAAGGGAGACAGACCTGGTCCATTTCCCAATCAGCTGCAGTATGGCTGTCAGAACAACGATGATGATGTAGCTGTCTGTGGAAAGTTGTCGCTATTGTGAGCATTTAAGTTAAACATCCGCCTCCCTCCAGCACCATGTCTTTGATTGCAGGTCTTCAGGAAGGCCAGGACTGTGGCTCCCTCTATCGTGTTCTTTGACGAGATCGATGCCCTCGCCGTTGAGAGAGGAAGGTAGGCCGTCGTCCTTGGGCTCTGCACCCAGTGACGTGCTAAACTTATAGGGTCTTTGCTAGTGCCCCCCATGGGCATCTCGTTTGCGAGGTGCAAGCGGAATCAGGCCATCATTCGTCTCTCTCCAGTGGGTGTCGACCTCCGACATGTGACGCTGTGGCTTTTCTCTAGATTGGTGGTGAGTCAGTGTAGTGTGGGGCGGGGGGGCTGTGGAACATCTGCACGGGAATCCATGAGGGACCAAGCAATGGGGGGGCACAAGGGCTCCATTGTGCTGACGGGGGGCAGATGGGGAAGTGGACCGTGGACCGTGGCTCCCAGTAAACCCTACAGAAATGGAATGGTGTGGGAACCCAGACAAAACAGATATCAGTACTGCCTCGCTCCTCAACCCGATTGGACACGGCCCAGGATCTACAGATGTGCTGTACGTGTTTATTCTCCGTTTCCTGTGTTAGGGGACCAAAGTCTAATCTAAAATTACTGACCCGTTCACGTGCTCTACAGGGGCTTATGCCTGCAGGAGACCAGTGAGAAATGATGACATTATCTGTGAATGCTGGAAACTTTTGGTAATTGAAATGTGATCAGTTGCTTAAAAAATGTCTAAAATAAACAGAAAAATCATCAGTGCCAGATCATTGGTTCTAATGAACTATAAAATGACAGAAGTTGGGTTTCGAATGTGCTGGCGGGTGCTGTCACTGCTTCTCCGGTGGATTTGTTGGAGGTGACTGTTTTTCTTTATAATCGTTGGGATTCTTTGAGGCCTGGAGTTGACTGTGCCCATCTGTTTGTTAGATGAGGTAGGCCTTCAGACTTTATGGCATGTAGTGTGTGTCACTAGTGTTTTTGTAGGAGGAAACTTGCCTATCAGCACAGTTGGGTAGTTCAGGTCCAGAGAGTAAAGGTCCACACCAGGATTTTGTTTCAACCAACCAGTTGAGTACTCTGTGACTGTGACTCTTTGTACTTTACTGTTTGGTTGAAACAAAATCTTGGTCTGGACTGTCTACCCTCTGGACAGGAGTACCCACCTCTTTCTCAGAGGGAATCTCATTGACTGACCCATGTTATCTGGTTGGGTTTATACAGGTAAGAGTGAAACTTGGGGGCAGCCATTTATCTTGCCCCCACTGTTTTTGTTTTTAAGGCCCTAGCGGTGATATTATTCTCCCAGGTGTGGGATTCAAACCAATAACCTTCTGTACATGAGCACAGATTCCTAAGCCACAGTGCCCAAGTGGCCAGTAAGCAAGTTTACTTGGCTAAAACTGTATTCTCTTTGGAGGGAGTGTTCTGGCCTTCACCCCTCCCAAACCAGTGTCGCTGGTCTTCTTTGAGGGGAGTAATTAGCAAACTCAAAAAATAGCAGGGGGGTGGGGGTGGAAAGCTGTGCCCCACTGGCGGTGTTAGGGTGTTCTTTTCTGATGTAGCCAGGGGGGGCCAGGGGAGTGATTTCCTTTCAAATCTGATACCTCTAAACAGAGATTATGTGCTGTTTCAGGATTTAACATGAGCGGGGAGGAGCCAAGCTGAGGAAACACGACCCCTGTTTTTCTGTGACTCGCTCCGGTCACGTGGTTTTAATAAGGACATCAGACTAAGACCATCTTTGTTGTGCTCTCAGTAGCTAATTAGTCTCAGGTTTCACTCTGATGATGAATTTTCCTACCCTCAGTGCATTTGCTGTACAGTTTGCGGCTATACTTTGTTAACTCCATGCAAAACTGATACATATAAAGTACATAGCGAGGAGAAATCAAGCCGCTTCTGTAGTTTGGCCAAGAAAAGTTTTGGGGAACCCTAAACATACTTTAACGATGTGCCACATGAAGGGGGAGAAATAACGCCGTGTGCGGGTTGTGGTGTATTGTTCGGTACTTCCTACAAAATAAAAAAATGATGAAACGTGAAAGTGCTAATATTTGGTAGGCAGATGCCACCGAATGTGCCTGACGAATCAGGAGAGCCTAATGCCATGCCGTTCCCTCCCCTCCACAGCTCGATGGAGTCTGGAGGCGTGGCTGACCGCGTTCTGGCCCAGCTGCTGACCGAGATGGACGGAATCGAGCAGCTCCGAGACGTCACGGTCCTGGCAGCCACCAACCGGCCGGATATGATAGATAAGGTAGTCTAACCCCCTCCCCAAACTCATCCCTGCCTGCTTATCTGACATCTCCTAATGAAACATCCTGTGCCGTGATCAAAGGACACCCTTATTCTGTCAAAACAGTTCTTGAAAAAGGATTGCAGAAGTTGTGTGGGGGGGGGGGGGGCAGGAGACTGAGATATGAATGTGGAGCTTATTAATCATCATCCTCCATCTCTCTTGCTTCCTGAGTTGTTTTTGTCATGAGGAGGAGAGAAACCCGAAATAGGAATTGTTCTTGCAGCAGTTAGGTGGATCTCCGCTTTCAGAAGGTCAGGGTTTTCAGCCTTTGAGCGTGGACATGGAGCTGCTGTTTTGGCCGGGGGCGCAGTGGGACAGTGGCAAGCCACCCCGACAGCCTCATGGCCGCGTGGGCCGGCTGGGGGCTCCACCTCATTGGCTGACGCCAGCTGTCTATCTGCGAGTGGCCCTTCCCCCAAAAAGCCCCTCCCTGCACTATCACCACCTGGGGCAATGAAAACATCCCTCTCCAGGAGGTTTGACAGCAGAGGCCTTGCAGGCCAGTGTCATTTCCGCTGCCAACGGCGCTCCAAGACACATTAGGTGGGGCTGTCTGCCCTGGGAAGACGTGCCGGGCCCCAGGGAGCCCACCCGGGGCCCCGGCACAGGAAGCAGCCCTGGCAGCTGAGAAATCAAATTAGTTTGCCCTCCCGCTGGGCCCTGATTTGAATGTCAAATGCATTAGCCGTGATGGGAAACACAAGTCGCCCCAACAGAGCAACAGTTTTACTAGCCACCCCACTTACTCCTTGTCCATGTCCCCATCCCCATGAAGAGGACTGTCAGCTCACTCTGAGCGCCCCGCTTCACCGTCCATTGAGCCCATTACCATGATAATGCTGGAATATGTGCGGACAAATGAAGATTAATGGGACGTTTTGGTGTCACTGGGCTCATTGTGGTCAGACCGAAGCTCGCTCAGGCTGGTGGAGCAGTGTTTATTTGTCGACAGAGGGGTGGCGGGGGTGAGGGGGAGGTATGGGGGTGCTTTCGAAAAGGGAAACCCCCCATGTTTATTTAGAGAGGGGTTTGAGAAAGCGCAACCCCCCCCCCCCCCACACACACACACACACACACACACACAGAGACACATAGACACACACGTCCCCTAGTGGGTTGTTATGATGGTGATCACTATCAGAAACAAGTATCTACTTCCTACTTATCTGCCTCCTAGATGTCTGTTTTGGAGGGGCAAGGTGAAAGGAAAGCTATGGGGTCAGCCAGCCATTGATGGGGGGGGCTGAGATCAGTGTTGAGCACTGTGCCTCCTGCTTATAAACATAGTCGCTCATGGGTAATATGATTATGCTGAGTAGGCCCTGGGTAACGCTTCAGGTGATGCAACATTTTATCGGTTTTAAACACCCTCAGTGATACATGACATTTTTAAATACCTTTGGCGATACGTATATATGGTCATGTGATAAGCCTAAGAAAGGTGAAACATACCACCACCCTCCTAAACAAACTGCTTTTGTTTGTTGTCAGAATTCTGGCTACGCGTATAATTCGCTGCTGACATAATGATGGGTTCTTTTTCTTGTTTTTTAGGTATAAATATTACAAATACCAATCTGTGTAAGGCTAACCAGGCCGATAATCAGGAATTATGCACTGTGGTTTATGAAA
>JAAGVU020000110.1:33206-44898 GCA_011763525.2 Mormyrus iriodes | reverse complement strand
GTTTAGGGGGCTTTTTCCCCTAACTGTTGTATCACAGGGTCTGGGTTGCCCCCCCCCCCCCCCCCCACCCCTTTTCTTGAGATAATTTGGCCTTTTCTCTACTGCCCTAAACGGTCTCAGAAAATTAATAAATGACTTTATGGAGAAGACTCATCTATTATGTGTGATGAATTTTAATGTCTTGCTGTGGGGGAGGATTTAGAAAAAAAATCTGAAAGGAATTGTCCAAAAACCTCAGTTTAGTGTTATTTGCTTTTGGAAGCAGCTTGTGAGAGTTGAATGATCCTGAACTCTTGTTCTCGAGCAGTGTCCGGTCAGGGGTTGAGCTGTAGGAACGGCGGTAAACCATGGAGCAGGCTTTTCCGGTACTAGGCTCGCGGCCGAGGGCAAATTGTCAGAAAAACTTTTACCATAGTAAGTCACACGTCATTCGGGGTCCAAAACAAATGTCGTATAACCATTTGGAAGCTTGGCAGCGCAGGCACGGCTAAACTTTTGTGCAGTACAGTATACTCTATGAAGCAGGACGGTATGTTGTTCCCGGTTTATAAGGACCCTGCATTCATCTTATATCCCACATGTTGCATCACTGACATCTTGCATCCTGAAGCGAGCCTGTGTACGTTTTACGTTGTCCACTTTGTGGGTCAGGCAGAGGAATTTTATAGTTGCAGAAGAGTCGACCCATTGCTTCGCACGAGGGTTTTTGCCAAGTGTCTCAACTCGAGCCTGTAGCCTCATTCTCTGCGGATTTCGGAGCGGCAGAATTTCGAGAGGAGGTCTAGCATGTCAGTCAGAGCAGGAAATCGCCACGCAGACCTCTGCACGGGCCATTAGCGTGCTTAGAGGCTAGCAGGGCTCTGTCTGTGCTTTGGGGACCGTTTCTGATGTCCCAGCCACTCTTCTCCTCGCCAGCCATATAACTCCAGCATTAGGGAGGGAGGAAGCCCCCCCAGCCGCCCACCAAGAGCCGCCTCTGAAGCGGATGACCTTGAGGGGATTTAGCTGAAGCCTGCTGTTCTCTTCTGCCTCCAAACCAGCCCCCCCCCAGCTTTCCTTTTTCCTTCCTTCCTTCGTTCCTTCACTAATGACTCCCTTGTTCCTGCGCGGTGGTGGCTGCCAGGCAGCAGCCGTTGGGGAAGATTCATTAGAAGGCAGGCTGCAGTAATTGTAAACAGACAAGGGCCCGGAACGGCACTCTCGCCCGGGGCCAAGTGGCTGCGAACACTGTGGGAGGGGGGGCAGCTTGCGCCCTCACAGCCGGAGAGGATACGCACTTGGCTTTGCCGTATGTCGGCCATTTGCGGCCATTTGTTCTGTCTGCGTTCTGATTGGTTCACCTACTCGGGCCATGCTTCCTGTCTGTAATGTGATTGGCCTGCATGGATTAAAGGCAGACTGCAGGCTCTCTGTTGCGACGCATCCCTCATACCGACTGAAAAGTGTCATTTTCTTAGGTAAAAGTAGCACTTCTGAGTGGTCTTTCATCAGCAGATAGGTGACCTGTGTACATTGTGCTGTAATGCTGGCTGATTGGTGGGGAGAGGATGAGGGTGCGGTCTCCCTGCAGGGAGGGGTGTGGCCAGCTGCCTATGACCCGGGCACATCCCCCAGCGGCCCGACTGTAAAATCTCTTATGGTTCATCAAGACATGAAGTCAGGCCTTGTTTCCAAACTAGACCCTTATTAGGAGTCCCGGCGCCGGTCCACGCACGAGGCCAGCCATGTCCCAGCAGTGCTTCAAATTCATCGTGCGCAGGGATATTTACAGGATGTGGACACACTCCAACTGATTTCAGATTGCACATGATGATTTGCAGGATTCAAACACCCGGCTTTATTCTTTCAGGCTTGTGTGTGTGTGTGTGTGTGTGTGTGTGTGTGAGAGAGAGAGAGAGAGAGATTTGATTTTATGAATCTCTTCTGTACACGTGTGCTGCCAGAATCAGAAAGTCACGGTTTGTTTAATGTTGCAGGATTATCTGTGTGATACTTATTGTTTTATCTGCTATTTTCAATTGATTTTGGTTTCACTGATTAATCAAATTTCTAGCTACAGTCTCAGTTCTGTTGAAGCTGTTTTGTTAAATCCCTGTTACAGTTTGCAGTGATTGATGGATACCACAGGGACACTGGTGGAGTCGGGTGTCAAGCTTCAGAGTCGTTTAAGAGTGCCAGGCCTTCCCTGGGCTCCATCCTGCGACAACGTTGCCCTCTTCTATGTGAGCTCTCATGCGTGAGTCCCTGCAGGCCTGTCCCCACCCCTGTTTACATGCAGGTTTGTTTGTGGGTGAACAGTATAAGCGATCAGGAAAGCTAGAAAGTCGTGGTGGCTTTTCCAGCGGTCCAGGGTTCGAATTGTCTACATTTAAGCATTTTGGTTATTTTGAGAGTGACCTTTTAGTGTTTTCACATTTCGCCAGTGGAAACGTAATGGAAATGTAGGAATAGTCCTCGTTGTTTCAGCCACTGGAAACTTTTGTGCTGCAGATGAATATAAACATATTACAGTCATTTACAACTGCAGTATCCTGTTATTTTATGGGTTGTTTACATCCCTTTTGTATGTGCATACCATGACTTTGTTTTGTTTTAGTTTAGATAAATCATGTTTTTCCCAGTTAATGACAGCCTCAGAACTTGCCCAGTTCTGATGCGCTGAATACTTATATTTTGAATGAATAAAAGTGTGTTTGTGTGTTTTTTTTATCTTATTTGATACAGCTTGATGTTTATACTTTTGCTCAAATTATATCAGATGGATTTGGAAAAAAAATTAACTTAAAATGAACTTCAAAAACAAAAACAATGCCTGGCACTGCTGTCCAGAGCAGATAGCGATAGATAGTGGTCATGGGACTTGGGCTTTAAACCGGAAGGTTGTTGGGTTCAGTGCTTAGAGACGCATTGCTGTAATACCCTTGAGGATTGTGGTCAAATTGCTCCAGTGAAATTTCCTTTTATATACAATGGGTAGAAAATCAAGTCCCCACGGATGAGATGTCTAAGTGTTTATTGGTGCATTCATTCCTGCAGCTGATGAGACTGGCTATTCGTCATTAACTTTGAGTGTGGTGCAGGATGAACCAGTTTCATTTCTGCCAACCAACTAGATATTTTGTTTCATTTTATGGTTTATTTTGGGAAGACCCCCCCCCCGCCCCACCCAAGTTTGTCCATCCATCTGTATTTCTGGCCTGCTGGGAAGAATCCATAATTATGTTTTATAGAATCTCCTATCTCCCTTGGCTTTCAATGGGGAAAATAACGACAAAAACAACAAAATATAAGAGGGGGAAGAACTCCAGTGCGTTACAGATACGGCTCACGCTGCCCCTAAGACGTTCATTTTGTCCACTGATTATGGTGTACGGTTTCTCTAAAGACAAACAGAACCCTCTAAATATGGCCGATTCGAAAAGCTCCCGCATTTCGAGAGGGGGGGAAAAGAAGCCAATTAGGGGACGGAAACCACTAATTAAAAGCTACATGCTCTACAGATTGCATCAGTTTTATTTTCTTTGTGCCTGGTTGGGTTGTCATTTTGGTTTTGGGCCATTCCACGTTCTTTTGATTAAATGTAGTGGGGAAAGTTGCCATTTTTTATTTTTTTTTGGTTCTATGCTTCAAAATTAGCAAGCATACAAAAAAATGTGTGTTCCCAATGCTGCCCTTCTGCATCCGGCCCATATTGCCTGCGCTCTGACAGCTCTGTGCTGCTCCCAGATGCTTGGCGTAGGTGCTTATGGATATCTCTTTGCAGCTTCTGATTTATTTGCATACGCATACATGTGTTATGACTTTGGATGACCCAGATCGCTTTATGCTTCAGGGATGTGGTGGTTAACCAAGATGCTCAAATTGAAACTCTACAGGGAACACGATCTCTGTCTCCAGTAATCTGCTTCTGATCTAAGTAGCGTGTGATGCTCACTTGATAGGGCAATCGGAGAACTGATACTGGAATTATCTCCAGCTCTTCTGTAATGGGTAGACATGATTTTTAAGATGGTACAAAAGGTAACGACTTTTTAGAGATGATGGCTGACTGGTCAGGGGCAGGGTTTAGGAGACCTGGCTGGGCTGCATTCTGGCCTTATGCTGATGGTAGGTGACAGCAGCCTGCTATAGCATTTGCTTTGTGAAATGTCCTCTGGGTCTCACCTGTTCGTCAGTCCTGTCTTTGGTCGTCTCCCTTTCACGTGAGACTGGGGGGAACTCAAGCCCTGACAGGCATTGTGGCATGGGGGTGGGGATGACCCTGGCCAGAGAAATCTGTTCTGCACACTGATCAGGGGCTGGGTGTTGAGAGGAAAGATGGTGCCTCTGGATGATATTGCTGACCCCTTGGAATAAACTACAACTTGTACCCTCTCACCCTATTTGGGGAAATGGAAGATGTCGCCTCCTCCAAGTCAGCCATACAAGAGGTCAGTTTGAGCCTGCAGCTCCCCACAGTTGCTCTCAGGCCACGCCCCCTTGGTTTTGAGGGCCAATGGTGAGCTCGCATATCCAGATGGGCATAGCCTTGATACCTACCCTGAGGGCAGCTGAGGCCCCTGTCATCATCATCCTTCCCTGGAACGGTGGCAGCAGCACTCTAAGGAAAAAGAGAAGGAGGAGAGAGAATGATGGGGAGGAAAAAAAAAACCTCTAACCTCCCTTTCATCTCGCTGATGTCTTTCCCATATTGGACTACTGAGCGGCGTCTTTCTGTTGGTGACACTTTCTATAACACCATATTTATCCGAAACAGAAGGGGGAAAATGTTATTCTCAAAAATCCCATTTGCTGTTGTTTGGAGGAGACTTCTTATACCCTGCATATGAAACCATCTGTTCACTTGCTGCAGGGCACAGGGGGATCAATAATTAAAATGTTTATTTTCGTTACAGCATATCTCAGTACTGTCCAGCTTTGGCCTTTTTCTGCTATGGATGTCTTCAGTCCAGTGCAGTGGTGCCTTCGTTTATGTTAGTTCTCCTCGTCCTCATTTGCCCTACAGTCAGCTTTGTCTGCTTTGTCCTTCCTGCGGTGTGCAGTGGCACATGGTGGAGTGTGTTAACATGTTCACCCGGCCTCTGTGACATTCTCGAAGCTCCCCCCCCACCCCGTTGTGATGGTTTTCAGTGGAATGCCTCCCGCAATTGTACTTTCAGCCAGACCTGAAAAAAATTGCTGCTCTTGTTCCCATTCTTCCTGTTCTCTTGTTTGTTTGAAAAAAAAAATATGATGGGTTTTTTTTTTTTTTTAACTAAAAAAGCACTTTAATGAATGTGGCATAAGAGAATTGGCGGAGCTAAAGATGAGGAGTACCAGCGGGGTGGGGGGGGGCGGGGGGGACATGTGCCAGGCATTTGGACAGCTGTCAGTTCCACAGGAGTGGGGAATAAGCTTTGCAGTACACGCCCCTCCCCACTGAAGCATGTTATCCATCCATCCAAGGGCCAGCTGGGCATGCCAGGTGTGTGGTGCTCCGTTTAGTCAGGCCTGATGCGCCACACCCCTTTGGCCCCATGTAGGTCACATATTTTGGGCAGCATTACCAGTGGGCTGCCAGCTTTACATTAATCTCAGGCAGAGTGTCGGAGTGATAGGTTGGAAAGTCGGGAAATAATTTGAAATCTTTGTACCAGATGGCAAGAAAATTTGGTACACATTCACATGATTTCATAGGAACATGTGACCGTTTCTCCGCTGCCATGCAATTTCACATGAACATGTGACCATCTCGCTGCTGATATGAGGTTGAACATGTGACGTCTGTTTGCTGCCACACGGTTTTATATGAACATGTGATTGTCTCTTTCCGTTGCCGTTTCATATGAATGTGACAGTCTCTATTTTGCCACGATTTCATGTGAACATGTGACCTGTCTATTTGCTTCCGTGTTTCAGTTCGACTGACATGATGAAGTGTGTGAGTTTACCTCGGAGAACTTACTGTCAAGAAGATGTATTCAGTATGTGGCTACAAAATAGCAGTTTATTGAGTTGGATGGGTGTGAACATTTTGATATGAACATTTTTGGGTGCCAGAAATGGCAGACTGTAGGAACCACAAATGTTTTGCATAAAAGTCTTCTGAAAAACTCAGTCAGAATTTACGCTAATCAGAATTTTTAAGTGCAGAATTTTTAGGTACTCTTTGGGTAATAAAATGCATGGTTCACTTTAATGATAAGCGCATAAGAATATAATTATGTATTTTCTGTTGCAAACTATGCAACTCTGAATAATTTTGATTCCCACTAAAATAAGTTCTTGCAACCAGCCATATTGGTGAAGCCCAGTTTCTCCAGTATATCATGTCATGATCTTCACTCCCAGAATGTTCTCTTTCAGAGTTTTTCCGTCGTACATCAACACTAATAAATAAAAATTGTTCCTCTTGCCAGTGCTGGTAGGCTGTAGGAAATGTGTTACCGTATCTGTCTGTGGTTGGAAAACAGATGTAGGATGTTCCTAGATTACTTTTACAAGGAAGCAAAGTGCTCAGCATTGACGATATTGATTAACCTCCCTGAAGGTCCATGATCTTTTCAAATAAGAAGCTCAACAGAATGATTCCCAGATCCCGATAAATTTAAGTTTTATTTGCTGAACTTATGAATGGTAAAATACTGATCGTCTTTCTGGCTATGGATAGCTGACAGAATATGAAGTCAGTTCTCTGAGCAGTTAGCATTTTTTATTTCTCAATGTATACCACTCATATCAGTCCTGTTAATTTTTTTTTCAGAGCCCTGGTCTTCCAAGAATTTAATGAGCTACATCTCAAGTTTGCAAACCCGTATTCTGACAAATAAATGTTAGGCTTCCTGCTATTGCCTCAGGATAGGGTTTCTGCCAGGCCAGTGAAACTCTAAGGCACTGTGAAGCCCGGAATTCCTTTTCCATCTGAAGTTAGAGTCAGTTTGCTGATGTCATTTTCTTCCTCTTTTCTCCCCTTAAATGTCTGGATTTCGTCTAGGAAGGAGCGTTTCCTCTCTTGATCAGAGGTCTGTGGAAGTGTTGAGTCTGGCCTGGGGTATAGATATTCCTAATCCAGCCCAGTCTATGAGTGTTTGACACCTCCTCAGCCCTCCTTGGCTGTGGAACGTTGCAGTAAATCAGCTGCCCGGTTGCCCCTGTGGGTAATCATGCCTTCAGATAAAGCTAGTGTCTTTAAAAGGGCCGACGGCGTTATCTGGGGCGATCACCGGGATTCCAGGCCAATCAAATGCGATTGTCTTTGCCTGCATGCAGCATCGTGTGATCCTTCTTGCTGTGGAGCTAACCTCAGTGTCACATTCAAGTGCCATTAATGTAGATTTGCCTTCTTATTTCTTACACTTATTTCTTATTTCTTATACTTCTTACAACGTATAAGATGCAAAAAGTAGGGTTTGGATAGAATTTTTTTTTTTTTCAATAAACTGAAACGGTGAACAAGACCAAACATTTATCATCATGGTCATTATATCTCTTTTATCTGAAACCTTAGCTGGGTTTACTGTATGATTTACCTAGGCTTACGTTGAAGATCATGATGGAGAGTGTCCCAGGGTCCTTGTTGTCAGATCATCCTTGTGCTTGTGGGTTGTAACGTTGTAGTTCTCACACTGACTGACTGCTTAGGAATTGTGCTGTTTTGCCATCAGCATTCCTCCACCTATCTGAGCATGCTTTGTGATGGTCAGCTAACCATCAGAGTCTACCCTGGCCTCTAGTCCCCCCTCCCCCCCTAGTTTGACACGATATCATATTAGGACACATTGGTAGATGATGGATGTGGCCTTGCCAGGAGTCTGAGCCCTATTTGTGAGTAGGAATGTTCTACATTATTTCTGGAAGCAGTCTTTCTAACTAAGTTAGATGTTAAGATTTGCTTTTGGAATGACATGGATGAACAGGATAAGGAATGAGTATGTTAGAGGGATTGCTCAGGTTGGATGGTTTGGAGACAAAGCCAGAGAGGCGAGATTGCGTTGGTTTGAACATGTGCAGAGAATAGATGCTGGGTATATTGGAAGAAGGATGCTGAGGATAGAGCTGCCAGGCAAGGGTAAAAGCGGAAGGCCTAAGAGGAGCTTTATGGATGTGGAGAAAGAGGACTTGAAGGTGGTTGGTGTGAAAGAGGAAGATGCAGAGGACAAGAAGAAATGGAAACAGGTGATTCGCTGTGGCGCCCCCTAATGGGAGCAGCTGATAGAAGAAGAAATCTTCCTAAGCTAACTAAACTTTTCTGTGTGCTTGAGCTTCCAGTTGTTCTTTTTCGGATTCAACATGTTATTGACGGCCTGTTCACTGGATGGTGTGACCACAGTACATGGGATCCGGCACTGTATACGTGTGATTTGAGCACCACAGAGCTCATAAGGCTGCCAGTTAAAAAGAAAATTGGTTGTTGTGGTGGCCTGTTGAGTGTCTCCACTTTGTCCGAGCAGACAGGCTTATATTTTCTGTTGTGTCTCCAGAAGATAAACACGCCCAGAGTAAGTAGGTGTCATCCATATGAAGTGCACAAAAGAAAGGGAGGGCTCCGGCTCGATCCGACCGGACGCGACACGCTCTCGTTATTGATCCCTCCAGGGTCCCGAGAGGCTAATGTCAGGCACGGGCAGGGGCTTCAAAGAGCTCGGTAATGACGGTGCTAGGATTAGCCTTTAATAGCCTCTGATCACTGTGGACTGACTGGAAGCACCCCGGGATAAGATACTCGACTCCGGAGCAGTGAGGACGAGGTCAGGCCTTGACAGAATGCAACTGCCTGATCCTCACCTCTAAGCAGCCTCGGGCTGGTGAGTCAAGACCTTTAAGCCTCCCGTCAGGGCATGGCCTTGTCTGATTGTTAGCCTCCTGGAGCCTTATTCTCATGATGTTCTCAGCGGCCAGGCAATGGTTACCTCCCACTAATGTCTTTGTGTGAGAAGGAATTTCAAGAACTGGTGTGTTTTGTATTTTCTTTACATTCTGTATTTTGCGTTCATTCTTAAGCTGTTGCAGTATCTCTAACTCGTTCTTCCTGAATGGTGTAGTTTTACAGATGGTTTGGCAGCCCCAGCCAGATCCTCTCTGCACCCTGCACCCCCTTGGGCCCCTTCCTCTGCTCGATTCCGGGCATGGGCCAGGCCATGGAAGCAACATCAACCTGCAGATTGTGTTATTCCAGCAAGCTCTGGTGACTCGTGATGTAAATTATCTTTGCTGTGTGGTCTGTAGAAGCTGCAGATTTGTTGGTCTCGGGGCTCTTTATGACAGCGTTCTTAAACAACACCTAAACTTGTCTGTTCTATCCTGATCCTTCAGTGTGTTTCCTGTCGTGAGCCTTAAATATGTTTCCTATCCTGAACCTTAAATATATTTCCTATCCTGAGCCTCAAATGCATTTCCTATCCTGAGCCTTAAATATGTTTTCTACCCTGAACCTTCAATGCTTTTACTCTCATGAGCCTTGAATGCATTATATGAATATAATGAATACAGGCATTATAATAAATAAGTCCCAGCTGTTATGATTTGCCCTTGACCCAACGGTTGGGGCAAGCATCACTGAAAAAGTTGCTCAGACTTCCCTTCATATTGCTTGTTCTTATTTATCCGGTCAGTGCTGTGTGGCCGGCTTCCTGCGCCAGTCACGTATCTGTATCACAGCCCAGAGATTACCAGCCTCTGATTTCTGCACGCCAGTGCAGTGTTGCTAGGCGAGACAGATGTTAGCCAGGTGTCTTCCCCCTTGCAGCGTGCCTACGCTGTTAATCATTGTTTGCCCTATCGCACTCATAGTTTATTTTTTTGTTGCCTCCTCGTTTTTTTGTGTGGCATTTATTTTGGGACAGTGTTTTCCCAGCTGTGAATCCTGTGATTAATTTGCCACGGTCCGCCCCATTCTCCCCCTCTGCTGCCGTCTTCGTGCCTCAAGACCCGAAGTGTTCTTTATCTGTTGTTCCTCCTGGGAGTGATGCACTGGCCAGCCTCAGTCCAGAAGTTCAGCGGACCACAGTGGAGCCCCCTTCTGGCCAGCCGAATTCCACGTCGCTTCAGGCTGCTGAAGTGTCGCGGGACAGGGTTCAGCAGAAATAAAAAGTGAGCTGTTGAGTCCGTCGACGTTCGCCGTGTCCCTGACGAAGACGCTGATGTTTATTTTATGATTTTATAGCAGCCATTGCGTTGGTTTTATTGCCATATTCTTCTTTTGTTTGAGAAGAGATTCAGCTTCCTGGCGTTTTCATTTCCAATAGTAATTCACGGTTGTCACATAAGTCTGCTCCATGTTTTAATTCCACTGTCTTCCTGAGGTCGTCCTCTGCCTGCCACACGGAAGCGTGAAAATATTGTTTATTCCACCAGAGATTTTTTTTTATGTTCCAGTGTTTAAATGAGGTGCGGCAGATGCTCTCTGGCTGTCCCTTCTGACGCAAAACTGACACTTCCTGTTGGAGCGAGGCCAGAAGGTCTATTACAGCTTTTGTTTAATCGGCGAGGAGGGAACATTCCTGCCGGGAACGCGGCACCCTGTGTGCCAGATGGACCAGCAACGTTCTTGTCCTCCCCGGGCCCCGTTCAGGCCTGTCGCGCCAGGAGGATGTCCTAATTTCAGACATCCTGTTTGTTTGGAGAAGGGGACGGTTTGGGCCAGTTGACGTACACCTGCGGGGCTTGGTTCTGCGGTGATGGGGGGAGGGGGGGCTGGGGTTGGTTCAGGACCTCTGCTGTTGGGTATTCCGGGTCTCTGCAAGAAGAACGTGAACTTCTTTCTTCAAGTGGGCCTTTTAAATCCATGTTACCTTGCTGCCGCTTTTGTCAACCCAGAGCATGATAATGACAGTTTAGGATATGCCTTACACTTTATTGTCCTCTCAAGCACAATAAAAACCAGACAAGGATTTGGTGGGAAAAGCAGTGCCAGGATCCCAGTGACTGAGAGCCGCCTCTGCTCGAGGACCCCCACCCCCCGTCCCAAAAAGAAAACACGTAGGCTGTCCCTTTATGGGGAGCCATGATAAGCCTTCCAGAGCTCTTAGATCTCCCCAGTCCTGTCTCATTAGGAGGGGCGATCTGCTGGGAAAACCATCCTGGTGTCAGGATTTTATTTAGTAGGGCTGACAACCATGGATGACATGGCCCTTTTCCCCCAGGATATGCCCCCACCCTCTCAGATAGGCGGGCGCCTGTCGGCTGTCCTGCGCTCGCCTGTGGAGCTATAAACCCCGGGCTAAACTTCCAACCCCAGGAGGAGCCCAGAAGCACATCGTCCTACATCAAAGAGCCGCAACATCAAACACAGCTGCTTGCGGACCATCATTTTCTGGAAGCAGGCTTCCCTCTCCGGGCGTGAGGTCTATTTATGGAGGTTTTAATAAAAAATAAATAAATAAATAAATAAAAATCCACTTATTGTTGCTGAGGTTGAGGAATGTGGGGGGGGTGGGGTTTGGGACCGGTTCGGTCGCGCTTGGGGTTAATTGTGGGTCGTCGTGTCCACAGAGTGCGGACAGTCATTCCCAGAGGTCCAGCTCGCTAAAATTTTGATAGCTTTTTGGGTTGAAATGATGTAATGGGAACCATGATATATACAGTGCTGTGCAAAAGTCTTAGGCAGTGAAAAGAAATGTTTAAAGCCATTTATCTGCGTAGTAAATGTATATTTGCTCAGAATTAAAAATTCAATATAACATTAGAACATATGCAAATTAAGAGTAACACAATA
>JAAGVU020000110.1:0-33106 GCA_011763525.2 Mormyrus iriodes | reverse complement strand
TAACACACTTTGACAGGCATAATAGCATAGTTTTACACCAACATAAAGATCATTTAGACATCATCTTCTTTGGCTGCTTAAGACTTTTGCACAGTACTGTATATACTGTACAGATCAGCCGCTGCCTTAGATAAGGAACTGTCGAGTCACAAAGCAGCTGTCATTGGAGGGTCAGGGGCACTGTTTGCGCAGTGCCCCCCCATCCCTGACGCTTGCCTGTCTGAGTGGCCTTTTGCCATGCATTCTTCTGTCCTTACATCAGGAAGTGGCCCAATTAGCGTATAAACATTGCTTTGGGGGGGTTTCCAATTAGTGACTCTTGCTTTGGCCACAGTAGTGACTATGAAGCCCAGTAGGTTTTGGGAGCTAATGCATAAATGAATAATTAAATTACTGCAGAGAGGCTAACTAGGCTAGCGAGGCTAATGACGATCATGTTGCCCGCCCTCCTAAAAAGCCGTTTTCTCATTTGGGCCATGGGCGCTAGTGAATGGGGAGCCATAGGTAGCGACCATCGGTGGGCGTTCCGTTTGATTATGGAGGAATCGCGGCGTCAGCAGTATGACCAAAATAGCGCGCATAGGGCGGTTTTCGCGGCTTATTGTGTCCAGGCACGGAAAAACAGGATGTGGTGTCCAGGTAGTGGTCAAAACACGCAAACGCACTCCACAGGCTGGCGGGCTGATCTAAAGGGCCTGCTCCGCAGTGGCCCCTCAGAATGGATGTCTGTTTTCGTTTTAGGGTCCCGGTTCGGATTCTTTCAGACGGGCTTGGGTTCTGGGTCGATGCCCAGGCTCTTCATTCTCGGAGTCATTTGAGAGTAGTCGTTTTAATAGCTCCCTGAAATGTGCTTTGGAAAACACGAGTGCTGTAAGGACTGTTTAAAAGTTTATATGTTGGATTCCTCCGTGGACATGGCTCGTGTGCTAATGAATCTGGGTCCTGCAGGAGATAGCTTGGCCCTGGATAAATACAGAGCTTGCGCTGGCTGCTTCCAGCGTTCGCTCGGCGGTAACTGACAGCGATATCCGCTGTCTGTTAGCTGCCCTCGTTTCTGCATTCCACCGCGTGTTCCTCCAGGTGACCTTTCAACTCTCGTCATTCATTTTCCAGCGGTTCAGGAACATACCGCCGACTACATGAAGCGAGGAATTCAGCCGAGACAGAAAAAGACGCTTCCTTTTTTGAAAAAAAAAATAAGCCCCGCAAAACGGACTCCCTTTGTCACGTAAAATGTGAGAGAGCCGTCACTTCGGGCACGATTACTACTCTAGGCCATCCCGACGCTTCCTGAAAGTTGTTTGGTGGGATCGGTGTTCAGTGTGATTTATTGCTGGGTAAAGTGGATTGTTTGGGTATAGAAAGAGTCTGTTTCCAGGAAGAACATCCCAGGAGTTTTATAACGGATACACTGTTGACAATTTTTTTTTCTTTAAAGCTTTAATGGTCAAAGAAGTGACCTCATCTAAACCAAGCTTACTGCTCGCGCCAGAAAACTGATTTGAGGGTGAAAGCGGTGTGGTTTTGGGGACAGTGCCACCCCCTTACAAAAACTACCAGTACTTCCCACCTCTTTATCAGTTTTAAGCGAAAGCCATGCAGCTGTGCCCTCGGGCTTTTCTCAGAGTGGCGTCCAAAGTTATTTATATTCAGTGTATTGTAGTGGTTAGGCCATCTTTATTTTGTTGGTGGTGGGGGGTGGGTGCAGACAATGTCCTGTACAAAGGCTGAAATTTAAAGCTTTTCATCGTTTATTTTATGAGATAGAGGCCTCAAACCCAAATTATGCTTGCAGTGTCATTCATTACTGTAATTGTCAGTGTGTTATGTGCCCAGCACATTGAAAAAAATTGCATTTAGCAAAGGTCCATGGTACATATAATTAAAAAAAATTCATTTTCCTTTGCCATACACTAACCTATTTTGCATGTCCTGTCCCACACTCTACGATTCGTCTTGAATCATATCTTGTTTTTGCATACTTATTCAAATACCAGAAAGCAAATCCTGTATATGAATATTTTTCTTTTTTCTTTTTTTTTTTTTTTTTTTAGATGAAGGGAACGTTTGTGGAATAAAACAGGAGATCAATTTTCCATATGGTTGTCAAAGGGCGTGAGTTACAGCATGTGGGCCTAAGCAGCGGTGAAGATGCATTCTGACAACTGGAAAAGCAGTTTGCACTTCTGCGAGACTCTGCTCCTGATTATACAATATCTGCTGACCAGTTCGAAGAGGAAGTACATGATTTAGAGGCTCCACAAATGGAAACGTCCCTAGAAATCTGCTACATAGATTTCAAGTCAGATGTTTTAAACAGCATAGATCGGCTGATTTTTAAACTCTTCGTACAAGGCTAGTTCATAAACCTGGTGCCTTTTTCTCTGATTGAAACTGGGGATTTTAGCCTGCCAAAATTCAGGGTGAAAACGTCACCTTTACTAACGTCTTCTTTACTGCTTTATGCTTATGTTTTATTATTGTTCTCAGCTGATTTACTGTAACTTTGAGGTGAGGATTCACTGGAACTGCCATCTTACGCTGCAGTAAAACCTTTTGTCGTCTGTGCAGCATATATTTCTGTGTGATTAGTATCAAGCTCTCTTTCATTTGTCCGGATGTGATAGCATGTCTGACCTTTTGTCAGGAGAAGGTAAAGAAAATTCTAGTCCTAAATAGATATCGCTCTCGCTTGCTGTGGTATGTTTTTATTTGTTTGCTTGTTTGTTCATTCATTCACGAGGTCATTCACAGGAGGCTGTCTGCATTTCCTGTTGTTTTATTCACCTCCGAGCATCAGTGAAGCAACTCGTCTACATGATTTTCCTTATGACAGGATATTGAAGCCCTGTGTGAGTTTTTTTTCTTTCACAATGCTGAGTCAGCACGCCGAATTTCCCGTGATATCCCCCCATTGATTTGCTGAGCATGTCGATGAGATAATTATCCCTCCATTCGCATGGCCTGACATGCAGATTAGCCCTGGTTTGGTGTAATAGTCCAGGCCTTACATTGCATGCGCCATAGGCTGTGACCAAAAGTATGGTCCCAGTCAGTCCTGCCAAGCCCGCGGCCCTGGGGACAGTCAGCCAAGCCCATGCTTTGCTAATTGACCATCCTTTGGCTGTGGACCAGAAACTGCCTTTCATTACAGCGGATCTGCATCATTGGGTAGTGCAAACAACAGTTTCTGGGTTCCAGACTCGGTCTCCTGGTGCTAATATTTTAAGCCCTTGACGGTCTGGCTGCAATTAGCCCCAGCGGCCTGCATCAGGTGTATTCGTTTAAAACTTTTCTCCCCCCTAGCCGATACAGCAATGTTCCGTTTATTATGACACAGAAAGTGTAACTATCTTGGCTTCTCATCTCTGGTGTTGTTTGTCACTTGTTGTCTCGTGAGCATGTTAATAACGACAGCATCTTACAGAAAAGCATGACGAATCGTGGCGTCGGAGGTCACACCAGTTCATGCTGTGGGTCCTGATTGTCGTCTAGCAGTGATGACAGCTTTTGAGGACAGCTTACAGGTGTGGAATCTAAGGCTACTTCCACACTAATACATTTTTGTTTAGAAACGCAAAAAAAATTCTTAAGATTTAGCTTTCCGCCGTCACTACCAAGGATTATTTTTTCACAGAAGCAGAGAAAAATTTCAGCGCTGTCTGACAAGTAATTTTTCTGTCAAGGCATCAGTGCGGATGCTCATTAATGCAAAAATTTTCTACGGCCAAGTCAGTGAGCTCTGATTGGTTCATACTCAGCTCGTGACCCTTTCCTCATTAGTTCTCTTAGTTTCGATGTCTCTTTTCCCGATTGGTTAATCTTAACGGGAATGAAAAATGCTTATCCTTAGTTTTCACGGAAGTAAGCCACATGTGAACATGGAGGACGTACAGGATGTTCACTACTTGACATATTTTGTTTAGTTTACTTACTTGAAATTGAGGGGAAGAGAGTGAGACGCGTAGTGACTAAATTTCTGGGTCCGTGTGACGTTGCTGTGATGTTTCCTTTTATGTTCAGCTTTGTGTTCGCGATGCTACAGCGCTGTGATATTTCGCTTTTGCTGAATAAAATACGCGCATTTACTTTAGACACATGGTTGTGTGAGATTAATGAACGGTCAAGCGTTTAGAAAAATCAAAGTCAAAATAAAGGATTCCAAATATATACTTTGCCACTTCTAGAATTATAAAATATTTTGGTTGGACAAAAAAAACGTGCGTATGACACATTGTGCTCGAGCTACAACAGACAGACAAAATAAAGTGCGCTGCTAATAAAAATATATTATAAAAAGCTTTGGTTAAATGTGCAAATGAAACATCAGAATATATGCATTAACAACCACTCTTATGTACAATATATACAGTTTCACAAATGCTAAAGCTGTAAAGCTAATTATCTGTGCAATCGTGAGCTGCGTCATTTTCCTGTTACTTGCAGCAGGGTAAACGCAGTTTCACGAATGAAGATTTTTTTCCCAGCGCTAGTCGTAATGCGAGCGCGGATGCAGATCTTTTTCTCCGGAAACTTCTGTAAAAAAACGCATCAGTGCGGACATAGCCTAAGTTGTTTTCTAGCAGAGCTCTTCTCTGGTGTGGGCCGGCATCTGAACGTTCAGAAGAACACGGCCCGCTTTGTCAGGAGGCCCCGTGGCCTGGTTCTGAGCCCCCATTGTGTGTAGGGGGTGGTGGCAGCAGTGTCTCTGGTGACTCGGGTAATCTTCTGGACTGTCACAAACAAACCTGGAATGTGAGCTTGCAGCTGTGCGCCACCTTGTCAGCTGTAGCGCTTCTCATTAAATCTCTCCATCTAGGTGTCATGGAGCTAAGACCTTTTGGCCATTTGGCGCCACGGAGGGTGCGAAAGTATTTGAAAAATACTCCATTTCCTCTGGGAGTCGTACAGTTGGTCAGAAGTGCTCTGATATATAAATAGTCTGCAGGTAGTTTTAGATAGTGGCTGATAGTTTTTGGGTGTTACACATTATCTGGCCATATTTCTGCCACCTGGAATTTTTCATGTGATACAGATATTTGAAGTGATTTAAAAACTCTTATGATTTAGATTTTGTGATTCTTTTAATAATTAGTACCAGTCAGAGGGGGCATATTTTAGTACGCTTGTGCTATGTCTTTCCACGCACATTACGGATGATACTGTGCAGCTCTGTATTATAACTACGGGAGGGGGCTATCGTCGGAGTGACCCATACCAAGTGGATGATGTATCAATGCCTCTGCGTCTGGGCCTGCAGAGATCCGTCCTGCAAGATTTACAGACCTCCACTGCTTCCTTCAGAGCTGTGAAAGGCAGGCGTTTGTAAAAGGCTCTGTGTTATAAATACCGGTCAGGGCTGTATAGCTGTCAGATCCTTCCAGAGCACAAGCTCAATCCCTCCAAATGCCAGCCCCCCCCCCCCCAGCTATCTGTCTCTGCCAGCAGTAGGTCACCATTCTGATTGTAAACAGGAAGTTTGGTCACAGAGAAGACTTTGCCCTCCAGAGAATCGCCTGGGGAATCCCCCCAGTCATCTCGGGTCTCTCCCTTTTCTGAGGCCGCAGCTGTGTGTGAGTGGGGTGTGTATGTGTGTGTTTTTTTTATATGTGTGTGTTTTTTTTGGGACTGTACATGCTTTATCTGCCTTTGCACATATAAATTGCATGTGTGCGTGTTTGACTTCGGAGGTGGTGTTGGAGGGCGGGTGCTCCTCCCAGCTGGGTTCCTAAAGCAAACATCCTGAGATTGCACTCTCACCTGGGGCAAATTGGCACAAGGCTGTCAACAGATGGCACTCCCCGTGGACAGAAGGAGGATTCCACTGGGGGAGGGTGTTTGGGGGGATGGGGGGGTCGGTGGCCTTTTGATGGCCCCCAGGCAGATCTCTCACATCCTGTGGATTTCTCCCACCGAGCTGTGGAGTACTGATGGATGGCCTGTCCACAGAAGTGTGGAGGGCCAATCTGCAGGTGTCGCCCTAGTGAGGCACAGGAAGCTGTGACACGGAGGACCACCAGACCCCCCCCCCCGCCTGGCAGTGACCGAAGTTGATCGGTGCCTCTTATTACGAGATTTTTTTGTACAGAGGGAAAACATTTTGTCTTCTCAGATGGCCGTACATTTTCCCCTTACATGGCAAGCAAAATAGCTGACGATAGCCCATTCTGAGTTGGGAGTCCACCGCCATGGAGGATGTGTGTCAATATCCGCTCGCCGGCAAACGGCTCGCTTTAACAAACCTCTTTGTTGTCAACCGCCATGGCGGTGGCTCTTTTTCACAGCCCGTCGGGGCGAAAACAAGTGGCTCGTTTCCGTCGTTCCCACCGCAGAATTCCAGAAATGTCACCTGCGCAGCGGCAGGACAGCTCCGGTTTATCTGATGTCATTTAGAGGCGAACAATGACCCCACAGAGCCGCCATAGGGGGCCCACCTCTACCTGAGATAAAGATCCCTTCCGTTTCCCAGCAGGCCTGCATCGGCCACAGCCGCGCTCTCACATGCAGGCGCTGCTCTCTCGCTTCGCACCACCGATAACATTTTTTTTGTTTGTGTTTGTTTTTTTCTTAAATCAATGGCTTGCATCAACATCCTGGCTTTTAAACACGGTTGAAAGGGAGGCTTCTTTTTTTTCAGAGTACCTGTAGTTATGTGTGAAAGCACCTAATCAGCCCTCGAGTGTGTTTTTGTCACTCTCAGTTCTTAAAGCCCTGGAACCAAAGGCCTTTGATTCCATTGTGCCTCGTGCGTTTTGTGTGTGTGTGTGTATGTGCTGTCTTCTTCCCTTTTAATCCAGTTTTGTTTTCTTTTGTTTGAAAATTAAAGGAAAATAGGGAGCTGATCCTTTGTCTGCCCTTTTGCCTTTAGAATCCTGCAGATTTCTATTTGTTTATTTCTTTATTTTTGTGCAAACAAACAAAACAGCCCTAGGATGAGTTTGTACCGCAGGTTCAGCAGATAAACAGAGAGCATTGCATGTGGGAGGGGGGCACTTCCTGCTTTCAAGAGGTTGTCTGACCTGTTGAATTAAGTTCCTCAATGACTCACACCTCCTGTGAGATATCGCCGTTTTTTTTGTCCAAGGTTGCTGGAAATAAGCCCTGTTTTTTTATGGAATGGAGAGATGAGTCATTCATGCTAAATGTTTATGAACTTAAAAGTTCACTTGAGGTGATTGACTGCATCAAACAATTATTTTACATAGTATACTGTAGCAGTTGCTTCCCCTACCAAGGAAAATAGTGAGGAAAGAAACAGTGTGTTTCTGTCTTGTTTAACACCATTTTTTTTACACTGACCTCTGTGTTGCTATGGAGGAAAGTGTTGT
Organism: Mormyrus iriodes; assembly: GCA_011763525.2. Lineage (NCBI taxonomy): Eukaryota > Metazoa > Chordata > Actinopteri > Osteoglossiformes > Mormyridae > Mormyrus > Mormyrus iriodes. The sequence goes on along the minus strand of JAAGVU020000110.1, from coordinate 25,778 downwards.
TTTTTCTAAGGATTGTGTCATACCCTTGATATCTTACATAATCTTTAAGGTTCTGTGTGGTGCAAAAGCTGAGGTTCAGTAATTAATTATTGGGTTTAAAAATGCTGCAGTAACCCCAAAGACCTCAGAAAACTTTGCACACATTTTGAATGGGTGGGGAGGAACCTGTTGCATGTATCCACTTCCTTGCACGCATTCCCTTTGAGTCGCCAGCAACCAAAATACATTTTTGCAATGCCTTGCTCGTCAAAGCAGTTTCTGCCATTTCGGTCCGTCTGTCGTTTGTCTTGCTCACTGCTGCTGTTGGGCATAAAAAGTGGTGAGAATTTGGTGTCAGGTTCATAAATCCCCAGGGTAAGAACCTTTTGGATTTGCAGCCACATTGTAGTCAGTCTGAGACTGGAGACACGCATGGCATGAGTTCACAGACTGCACTGTGGAGCTGCGCATGTGATCTCTCTGTGCACCCAGCCTAAAGAGAGAAAGTGGCCAATCAATAAGAATGTGACCTGCTGTAATCAGTCTTATCCAGCCTTTGACACAGACAGAGTGGTGTAGTGGTCTACGCTGTCGTCTGTGTAGTGGTCTGTCTGGTGGGCTGCACTGTGGTCTGTCATGTGGTCTGTATGATTGACTGTATAGTGGTCTGCGCTATGGTCTGTGTGGTGGACTATAGTGGTCTACGCTGTGGTCTGTGTGGTGGACTGTATAATGGTCTGCGCTGTGGTCTGTGTGGTGGACTGTATAGTGGTTTACGCTGTGGTCTGTGTGGTGGACTAGTGGTTTACGCTGTGGTCTGTGTGGTGGACTGTATAATGGTCTGCGTTGTGGTCTGTGTGGTGGACTGTATAGTGGTCTGTGCTATGGTCTGTGTGGTGGACTGTATAGTGGTCTGCGCTGTGGTCTGTGTGGTGGACTGTATAATGGTCTGCGCTGTGGTCCGTGTGGTGGACTGTGGTAGACTGTGTAGTGGACTGTGATAGACTGTGTAGTGGTCTACACTGTGGTCTGTCTGGTGGGCTGCACTGTGGTCTGTATGATTGACTGTATAGTGGTCTGTGTGATGGTCTGCACAGTGGTCTTCATGGTGGTGTGTGTGAGGTTGTGAATTCATGTCTGAAATGCCCGAGTGACTGTATCAGGGTACATTCTTGTATATGTTTTTTCTTTTCGTGGTAGTTTTCTGACCTGCCCTGTGGTAGGTTATGATCTGTCTCTCTATATTGCTGTCTCCCTCCCTCCCTCCCTCCCTCTCTCTGTTGTCTGTGAGCAGTAAGCGGCATGTACCTGCAGCTCCATTGAAGGGCACTTCCTGCCATGCGAAAGGCGAGCTGGGCAGTGTGGGGCTCCTGAAAGGGTTGTTTGCCATTCTTGTGGCCGTGGGGCGAAGCCGCTTTGAAAAGGAGCTGATTGGGGGTGGGGGTAGGGGGGCGTAGAGGGCGGGGGGAGGCATTACGCAGACCACATCCGTGTTTTCACAGGTGCCCCTTTTGTGATCTTCACCTTGTGTGGAGGGCCAGCAAAATGCCCCAGATCTTGCCATTCTTCTGCAAGATAATCTTCACTAGAATAGGAAAAAATCTCTTTACTGGGCGGTGGTTTGCACGGAACGGGGCGTTGGGGGCTTGTGGGACCTCGGCCTGCACTGCATCTGATCCGTGGCCGTTTCTCCTGAGCAGTTTAATAGGAGATGAAGATGTATAGCTGTCACCTAACAGCCCTTCGCTGGAACGTTTCACGGAACACCGGCGTATTGTTTGTTAATAAGAACTACCGCAGGCAAAGGGTATCCGTATTCAGCAAAGTATCAGCTCTTACATAGAGGACTATGCCATTGTTCCTTTATTATGGGATGGCTTTGACAGTATCGCTTACTTCTGTCTTGGTGTTGATCCATTTTCACCCGCTCTAGTTTAACCTTGTTTTTGTGGAGCCCTGTGTGTCCTGTGGGCGACAAGGAGAGTTGCTCTTCAGGTCAAGTCCCCTGCGGTAGCTGTTGCGTTTGCAAATAGAGCCTGAGCGCAAATGCAGGAGAGTATTTTTAGACACAAAGGGCATCGTCTGCCAAAACAAATCATTCGCATCCGCATCGAGACAGGGTCACGCAACGGGAGTGGAGCGGAGGGGAGGCGGGGACGGGGTTGTGCGACACTCCGGAAGCGCGGATGTTCACAGCCTCAACTGCGTCTATTAAGCGATACAAAAGGACCTTCTTTTTTGTTGGGTTTTGTATAAACCTCGCCCGTCCGTAAACAGCCGGGGAGAGTCCTGCCGACTTCTCGGACGGCTTTCCCTTTGTTCCTTGAAGCCTTTCCTCTCTGCACCTGTAAGAAGGGCGGGGTAGCATTCCCCACTCCAAGACACCTGGGGGCGAGTGGGGGTCAGCCGCGATGGCGTGTGGCCCTTTCTGACGGTAGCTCAGAGCCCCAGTGGTCTTTTTACGATTCGCAGAGGTGCGAAAGTCTCATTGAGCATAGACCCAGCAGCTGGGCACTGAGGGGCTGCACCGGGCAGCACAAAACGGCCTTTCCCTGTGTTTACACCAGTAATCCCTGTTTTATGGAAATACCGGAGCTGTTCTGGTAATAAATCCGATTTTGAATATGACTGCAGGTCAGAGTGGTTTCATCCATTACTTAAACCCCTTTCAATCCCCTCCCCCTCTCTCCCCCACTCTCCCCTGAAGAGTGATGAGACTCACTGACAGATTTAGGTTGGCAGGTTAAGGCTTTTATTCCCAAGGTTTAGGGGGAATATGCTGTTAAGTGACAAGGTGGTAGGGGTCGCTGTCATTTTTGTCTGTGTGGGTGGGGGGGTGACGGGGGGGTTAGATTACCTGAGGGAATGAAGAATGTCCCCCCCATAGGCAGTCCACATCGTTCTGGGCCACGTGGGCGCCCCCGTGCTGGTGCAGGTCACCACGACGCAGTCTCCGCCCATTCCATATGTCATGATACGGCCACATTATGGAGGGGGCGGGGCAGAGAGGCGTGGCACTGGTGCAGATTAATGCGGAGGCTTTTCTGACTCATGGATTCGCTTTCGTGTTTGAAGTCAGCAGCAGTCAAGATCGGACGATGGAGAATCTGCTGGACGTTAAGCAGACGGCTGCGTGCACCTTAATCTTACAAACGGCCGTATTCATCCGCAGCCTGTGTTGTGCTGTTCATGCTTTTTTGAACGTTGCCCTTTACCCTTCGCTTTCCTTTGATACATAGATTTGTGTTCAGTGCTTTTCTTTTATCATTATTGACCCGTTTATCCAGCTGAATATGTTGGCGAAGAAAAAAAATTCTGGAATGGGAGATGCCTTGTCGAATGGGGGATCCCTTTTGAAATGGGGGACTTCTCTTGGAATGGGAGACCCCTCCTTCAATGGGGATCCCCTCCAGCAATGGGGGACCTCTCGTGGAATGGGAGACCCCTCTTGCAATGGGGATCCCCTCCTGGAATGGGGGACCTCTCGTGGAATGGGACAAGACTCCTCCTGCAGTGGGAATCCCCTCTTGAAATAGGGGATCTCTCGTGGGATGAGGGACCCCTCATGGGTCATGATGTGAGGCTCAGGGTCCGGCAGGTCCACATGCTCCATCGCCCCCCTGCCCTCCTGCTCTGATTTCACTGCTTAAAACCATTTTTGTAGATTTTTTTTTTGCAGTTGTTCCCATTTGAATTAGCCTGCCATCTTGCTTTATCAGAGAAATAATTAGAATAGAACTTTTTAATGTGTTTCCAAAACAAGCCGGTTTTTTAGTAAGCCATTCTGTAGGAAGGACAAATGGAGGATGGATTTTAGCCTGGAATCGTAAACCCTTTGCATCTTTGATGTAGCTGCTGCACTTAAACCCTGTGTGGTCTAGATTTACTCTCCTCTCCTTATCCTGCAGAATTTCAGTTACCTGAATGCAGCTTTCAGTCATCGCTTTCTGTGCTCCAACCAGCATTAATATGTTTCAGGAGGGAGACATTGTAAATGTCCTTGCATAAATTGATTGATTCGACTTCCTTTGACAGAATTCGGGGGAGATATGGATGGTATCCTCTACCTCTGGCAGTATTTCTGTCAGCTGATTTCTGTAAAGCTGAGCGAGTGCACCGATTTCCCTGTCAGCTCACGGTGTGTTCGAATGTACATTGTACTGTATAGAAACCATCTAAATGAATTTCCCTTAAATGTGTCATGCTCCTTGTTTAGGTCAATCTAGTTCATGATATTGATTACTGGACCAACAGAATCGTCAGTCTTACTGCGTGGTACTCTGGCGGCGGGCCTGTGATGTCCGTGTCGCTTAACCGGCTCGGCAGCCCATTCCAGACATGAAGGGTCTGACGGCTTAAGCCGTTGAGCTTCTCCTGGATCTTTCCCTCCAGGTCTCTGGAGGTCACAGGAAAGTGCAAAGTGATAGCCTCCTTTAAAACAGCTCATATTCGTCATTTTCAGACTCTCCTTTGAGGTATTTCCACCAAAAAGAAAAAAGAAAACATTGCAGTTACTCCTATTTTCATGACTCCTGCCGTTGTTTGGATGCGGTAAGGAAGTATCCCAAGACTAATGGTGTGTGTGGAATCTTAGTGTGATTCTCTCGAAATGGCATTACTCAGTGTAACTGATAGCACTACAGTCATAGCACTGTTCAGTGTACAGTGGTGTACAAATACAAACTTTCCTGGGAATGATTTACACCCTGAGCCGACCGTTTTTTTTGGCTCACCTATAACAGCTGTGTTAAGCAGTGGTCACCACTGGAGGGGCTCGTGCCGGGCACCTTTTTTCCCCACGCTGTCATCCTGTTGCCCCCGCTTAGCCCGTCCATCCACCAGTCTGTCACCCGCTCCATGGTTTCCGGGTCTCCTGGTGTGGCCTGTTAGTGCCTTACCCCCCTCAGTCATCACCATGGTGACAGGCAGTCTGACCGGAGGAGTGCTCCCCGCTCCAGAGGTTTCCCCCCCACTTCCGGAAGTGAAGGCCTCAATTAGCTGTTCTTCTCCTGCAGTTCACGGTGTCCAAACTAACAAGTCCCCACCCCCCCTTCTGGATTCCACAGCGTTTAAAATTCCTGCCTCAAACGGAGCAATGTTTCCCAATCCAGTCCTCAAAGACCTGAAGACAGTCCACGTTTTTGCTCCCTCCCAGCTAAAAACGTCGACTGTCTGGCAGGGAGCTGGGAGGGAGCAAAAATGTGGACCGTCCGTGGCTCCCGAGGACCGGGTTGGGAAGTACTCTGTTACAGGGAGGCCGTTTACCTGCTGTGATTGTGATGACTTCTAAGTGCTCTTTGTGGTTGTTTTAAAGCACGCATTCGCTAAGTTGGACAAAGGCCAACAGAGACCACAGCGGCAGCATTCTGTAGGACATCAATCAGCACATGGGGCGAAGTAGGCCAGGCTCCCATGTTGATTAACATTCAAAGGAATAATTACATTTTGGACCACAATTAAATTAGAAGCAGTTTTTCCCACCCAGGGGAATCACTCCAAGTATCGCTGGGTCCAAGAGCTGCCTCCAGCATGGCTGCTGGGTATGGTCCTTCCTCACCAGTTGGGGCATATAGAGTCCCACGGAGTTTGTCAGGAAAAGGAATGCCATGATCTACTGTGGGTCACGGGCCAATAACTGCTGTCACTTCAGAATGGCAGTGAACATAGCCGTCCATCACTTTTCGTGGGAGCCTGGAAGACGCACACGGGCGCTGAAGCCAACCAGAGCCAGATTGGCGGCAGTGACCTTCACATTTAAGGTCATGTTTTTTTTTTGTATGGGGCCAGCTCACTTATGAAGGTCTCACTCAAGTGAGTCTGCCATGAATGTTCCTGAATATGATTTGCTATGTGAATGCCACAGCTTTTACGGAACAAGTGTGTGTGTGTGTGTGTGTGTGTCTGTGTTATTTAAATGTTACTTTGTGTTATTTTCTTTGGTCCCCACAAGAATGACCTCAATTTTATGAAAATCTTTGACTGCAATCAAAAAACTAAAAATTCCAAAAGTCTTGTATTTTGTTTGGTTACTTATGGTTAAGGTTAGGGCTGGCCAAGGGTTGTCATAGTTGGGATTAGGGTTATGCCCATAGAAATGAATGGTGAGTCCCCACAAAGGCATAGATACCTAATCTGTGTGTGTATATGTATGTATGTATGTATGTATGTATGTGTGTGTGTGTGTGTGTGTGTGTGTGTGTGTGTTTAATCTTTTGTCTTAGCCATAATAAGGGTAAGACAGCTTCACTTAAGTTGGGAAAATATGGGTAGATGAAATCCCACGGTAAATGTGATGTAGTAAATGAAGCCTTGCTAAGTGAAATCAAAGCCCTAATAAAGCTGTGATTGTGGTTATGGTACTGAGTGTGAACGGCCTCAGAAGCGAGTTAGCCTGGTTATGGTACTGAGCGTGAACGGCCTAAGAAGCGAGTTAGCCTGGTTATGGTACTGATCGTGAACGGGCTCAGAATCGAGTTAGCCTGGTTATGGTACTGAGCGTGAATGGCCTCAGAAGCGAGTTAGCCTGGTTATGGTACTGAGCGTGAACGGCCCCAGAAGCGAATTAGTCTGGTTATGGTACTGAGCGTGAACGGGCTCAGAAGCGAGTTAGCCTGGTATCTGGCCCAGTCAGTACGTTGGGCCGGGCCTTGCATAACAGGAAGATTTTAGACATCAGCCAGACCACAGCACGTATGAACGGGTCCTGGGCTCAGCTCTCTGTCGGGGGGAGGGCTGTTCTGCGCCAAGCTCTGACAAAATATCAGTAAGCAAAAGTAACAGTAACACTGTTGAAAATAGAGGCCGGCGACCCTGTGGTGTAGATGGCCGCATTGTGAGCAGAGAGACGCCCCTAGCAGATGTGCTCTCGCAGAGTGCCGTCTGGTCCCAAATCAGTCCTCCACTCCCTCCCTCCCTCCCGTCCCAGGATAGAGTCCGGCCGTCCGCACGTTGCCGCAGTTTGGAACGCTAACTTTCTGCATGCTCCGCCCCCCCCACTTCCCGTGATCGTTGCTGGCTCCTCGTTCTGACGCATCCCCTCCGAACTTCTGTGGAAGCACTGCCTTCCTGTCTGCTTTTTAATTTTAATACCTGCCTGTCATAACCCCCCACCAACCCCCTTTACTTTTTTACTGCCCTTGCTGCTGCATCCAGTAATTACCACAGCAAAAGCCTTTCATTTTGGGCCCCTGGCAATTATCTGCACAGAACACATTCAAATTGCTTCCAGTTAGTGGCAGGGCTGTTTGAGAGCGGAATGGCCTCCGATTCATTTCAGCTGCGGTCTGGGAGGGCCGGAGACCGCCGGCATGAAAGGCCCCGACTCCTTCTCCTCGTACGTCAGGGAAACCGATAAACGGAATTAAGACGTGTTCGCCTGGAAATAGCACCATTTCAGTGATGCGCGTCGGCCGTTTTTGCAGAAGAAAACTGTAAGAAAAAGGCAGATTTGTAATCGTAGAGATAATGCATAAAGTTGTAGTTTATTTCTATGGCGTGTGCAGATTCTGATGCAGCTGCAGGGAATATCGGTCTGGGGCTTCCGAGTAATGGGTTTGAGCACCATAGTTTCTTGTACATTTACGTTTATTTGTGCAGCAAATGCTTTCATCTAAAGCAATACAAGTGAGGCGAACAGCACATTGCAAGCCGATATAGATGACTTTTTCAAAGCTGCTGCAGTCTTGGTTAAACATGCTGATTTTTTTGCTAATTTTTCAGAAGCACGTGTGACCTCCAGCTGACCCGTCTCCGATCTTATTTGCGTAGCGTGTTTTCGGATCTCACTGCTTCTGGAGCGATGACATGCTCGCGGTTTTGGGCTCGGACCCCGGGCTTGGAACCGGTGCACATTAAACGCTGTAATGTTGCTCTGATTTTCTTTTTTCTGTTTGAATGATTAAATGTGTACATGTGTATTTCAACATCTGAATGCCACCAGAGCGCGCCCCAGGGGCGGCTGGCTCCATACCCACACCGGGGATGTTCCACCTGTCGTTTTTACGGCTGTGCGTGGGAAGAAGCTGGCGGTCACGCAGCGTACCCCAGCAACTTCACGCTGAACCGGAACATGGGCGAAACTGTCCGTGTCGGCTGGGAGGAAGGCCACGGCGGGACTTGCTAATGGACGGTCTGTGTTCTGTTTCCAGGCTCCGGATTCTCCGGGCCAGGAGCCCGTTTGGTATGGCTGGCCTGGCCGCCACGTCCTGTGTACGATCGCGTGGGAGGTGGCCCATCCACATGGAACGGCAAGAGCCCTGGTGCGGGGAAAGGGGAGAAGCGGGGAGCTGGCAATTGGGGTCAGCGGCCAGGCTGTGCGATTATAACCCCCCCCCCCCAAAGAAACGGCTCCTGCAGAGCTGTGCGGCGTTTGCAAACAGCTGGCCCGGCACACATCGGGCACACTAGCAGATTCTTTGGAAATACAAAGGGTTCCTCACCCTCGGCATGGGGTCTGGTTACCCGCTGTGCCAGGCGGGGCACGCGGGGGGGGGGCATCACCTCTCTGTGCCACGAAACCCGACACCGGGCAGCTTGGCAGTAGCAGTATGGTGGTGGTGATGGAGGGGCACAGTGGCTGCTGCTAATTGCTGTTTTTGTGCAGCTTAAGCCTTTTTTTCATGTGTTATTCACCTCGGGGATGTTTGGTGCCCCCACCCCCAACCCAGCCCTATTCCCACATGCCATCTCGCCGACCTGCTCCTTTCCAGTCACGCTATGCACTGCTCTGGCATTCCTGCATCCCAACCAGAACATGTGCCACATGGGGGGGCGAGGCGGGGCGGGGCGGGGGCAGGGTGTTCGCAGTCCACTGTCAGTTTTTGTTAGACGGTAACACGGGTCCTTCCTGCCAGCCAGATGCCCCTCATTTTCTGAGTTAGTTGTTATTACTATGACTAATAGTACTACTGTTAGTAATAGTAGTAGTAGTACTATTAGTTTCCACTGATGAGGAAATTTTGATCAGTATGATATATTTTTGTCTAATATCGCAGATACGAACAACTACACTGGGGGTGTTGGCAATGAAACTTGCCAAGCTTGGCAGCACCGATTAGTGGAATGACGTTACATTGTTTTCTATTATATGGAAACTAATAATAATATTAATATTTATCGATTCTCTTTCGCCTACCCCATCTTGCTCTCCATCTCTCCATGACACATATGTAGGTGAGAGCAAGCTTGGCAGCAAAAGGCAGCCACCTGCACATGCTGTATGGGCTGACAGAAATCTTCATCCTCCACTACGGAAGACGCCTGATCATCTCCGTTATTTCAGTAGCTGTGGGATTAGCTCTGGTGATTCGGACTCGGAATTTAAATGAATTTTGGATTCGGCTAAGATTGAAGCTGATATGTTAACCGATATATCGTGTGTCTCATTATTATTATTATTATTGTTGTTGTTGTGATTATTATTATTATTGTTATTATTATTATTATTACTATTATTTTATGGGTTGAAAGTGGATCCTATCTGCCAGTAAAATGCCTGTCAGCTGCAGATAAGCTGTGGTGACGGGCAGGTGCCCCTGGAGGGTGTCTGTCAGCACTCTGCCAACAGAAGCCAGACTTTGGGGGTGGGGAGCATGTTTGGCAGGGGCTCTTTAGCATGGTATAGTGTTCTTCTAGATCGCCCAGATAACGCCCATCTTACTCAAGCTCTCCTGCATCTGGTGTGTCTGCCGCCCCCGGAGTCAGCCCCCGGGGACGGCCTCCATCCGTCATGGCAGCGCCGAACGTCATGGCACAAACGTCGCTCCGCTGACAAGGGGGCTGAAGTGGTGGAGGTGGGGGTGGGCGGGCATGTCCATCACGCACTCAGACCCACTGCTGGGGGCACAAGTGACGACAGGTCATGGAACGTCACACAGGAAGCTCACGCTTGCTATTGCATACCACTAATACCGTCTGGCACTGAGGTTAAACATAAACATGTAAATGACATTGATGAAAGTCCCGTTACACCCTCTTCACCCCCATGGATGATCCAAATATGTCAGATATTATAGAATGTGCTATGTATATATGTATAATGTATTATGAAATGTGTTGTATTTACAGGAAAAGCTCAGCAACCTGTTTCCATCAGTTTCTGCAGAGTACGGGAGGAAACATTCTAACGGGGAGAGTATTTAATATGAGATCCACTGCTGACTGCTCGTCCTCACGGTGTAAAACTACATCCATCTGATCGCTGGTTTGGCAGGGCGGCGCCCCGGTGACCGGGAGCCTGCAAGCAAGAGGTGACAGGGAGTCCCCCACACGTCTCCCTCTGTCTGCCCTTGGCTTATAAATCAAACAGGACATCAGGCTGTTAGTTGGACGAAGACGGCTGTTTGTTTGTTCGACATTTAAAAATCGGGAAGTTCTGCACGCTGCCAGACAATAGCGGTGGGCCTCTCCTCTCCGGGATCAGGATGAGAATCTGAGTACAGATGTGAGAGGCCGATTGTCCCCCAGGAGAGAGTGTGCAGGCACAGGAGGAGGGACAGTGACAAGGAGGACAATGGGTTCAGGCTTGCACGATAGGCGGTGCCGGTGCTCCTGCATGGAGACCAGTTTGAGGTCTGTGGGATGGTGGGGCGAGGGCGGCTGAGGACGGGGAGGCACCTGCGGCCCAGGTGGGACCTGAAGTTTTCCCAACATCACTTCCTGTTTCTCGGGAGGCCATTATCAGGCATGGCGGGGGGTGCTGTGTCACTCACCCCAGAGCAGGGCGTGCATTTGGAAACTCGCTCACTCAGTTTTTATACTTTTTTTTTTTTTTGTTCATAGATGACTCCCTCCTTAGGGAATGTGGTTATTAGAGACGCGCCGGTTAATTTATTAAGGTCGAACTTTTCATTCTGACATATATACATGCTTTATTGGTTCCCTTTTGGATCTTTTTTTTTTTAAGAATCAGCAGGGCTGGAATTCAAAACATTAATCAAAATTAAAGCCGTGATGGACGAGGCCGGATTGGAGACAGCTCTGTAAAGGGAGACATTAGTCAGCAACCAGCGTGATGGGGGCAGCCTGGGCACCCGCTGGGGCCTGACTGTGAGAATTGGCAGCTCGGTCGTTAGTGTACAAGTGGATGTTGTGCATGTGTGTGGGATGGGGGGGGGGACAAACCCCCCCCGCCCCCATCTCCACAAGCAGCTTCTTTGGTCACGTGTGGGGAGCTGTAGGCTTGTGGCCAAGTGGAGAGGTGCTGCCTGTTGGCTGGGATGGGGCCATGTTGCGTAGTAGTCATGGAGCATTCCTGCTCCTACTCCGCTCCCCAACACCGTCCCCTTTTGCATGCCCCCCCCCTTCAAACATGGACCATCCCTTCACTTCCGCTTACTAATTGAAACACGGGGTCGACTCTCTCATGGAAGAAAGCTGCTAATGTAAGGGTGGCTTTCCTTTTTTTTTTTTTGGAGTAGGGGGGTTACTCAAAGCATTTCCTGTGTTCACAGACAGAGGAGGGATTAAGAGCTAGAGAAAGAGAGAGAGAGAGCAAAAGATGGAAAGGAGGGAGAGAAGGGATGTTTGAAAAATTCCGGGCATTTCTTTTGTCCCGAGGACGCTGACGCTGGTGCCCCAGCGCAGCGCCGGTCGAGCGCCTGTCCTGCGGAGGCCCACTGCGCTAATGAGACCTGACGCTTTATGGAAACCATGAGTCGGCCTGGGGTGGGCGTGGGGCTAGAGGATTAAACTATGGTCTGTGGACAACTTTCAGGAAAGGCCTCTTTGTAAAGCAAACACAAATGCGTTTTATGACAGTGTTTTATTGCTTTGTTTTAGGGGCTGCTGACCTGAAATTTCAACATCGCTTTGCCTGATTTCCTTTCCTTTTCCACACCTCACTGCCTCGCAGATTTATACACGTGTGCGCTGTGTGTCCGTATTTGTTCACATGAGTGGGTTTTCAGTCAAAATAAATTTTGTGGCAGCCAACTGCTCCGGCATGCAGGTGAGAGGTCCAGGTGATGATCCAGGTGACGGCCCAGAGCTATCAAAGTCTCACCTGCTTCCACTGTGTTTTTCCCACATGGAAGACTCTTGTGTGCCGGCCTGTGTGGGAGGTGTAGGTGTCCAAAACAGTGTGCGCAGCTAATGCCTCAACTTATTCAAAAACATGGCTTCATCAAATCTGCCAGGGGGTACTTGTAATGGCCAAAAGATCAGAGAGCTGTTATCGTTTTGTTTATGCAAATAAATTTACAGGATCACTTTAATTAAATAGAATGAATTACTATTTTATTCAGGCAGTTAATTCACTATTTAATAGTTAAAGATTTATTGAAATTATCATGTATCAGTTTTTTCATTTTAGTGAGCAGAACATGCTCAAAATTGTTTTTTTTTTTTGTTTTTTTTTTCTTTCAGATAATTATGTAAGATAATGCATTAAGGGGAGGCACGGTGGTGCAGTGGTTAGCACTGTCGCCACACACCTTTTGGACCAGCATTCATGTCTTCGCCTGGGTTCCACGTGTGTGGAATTTGCATGTTCTCCCTGTGCCGTCGTGGGGTTTCCTTTGGGTTCCCCCCACAGTCTAAAAACATGCTGAGGCTGATTGGAGTTGCCAAACTGCCCATGTGTGTGAATGGTGTGTGAGTGTGCCCTGCGATGAGTTGGCACCCCATCCTGGGTTGTTCGCTGCCTTGTGCTCGTAACTTCTGGGATAGGCTCCAGACCCCCCATGACCCCGAATAATTCATTAAAGCAGCTTTTCCCACTCTGGTCCTTGGGGACCCTCAGACAGTCAGTGTGTTTACTCTACTGGGAGCTGGGAGGAAGCAAAAACGTAGACTGCCTGGGAGTTCCCAAGGAGCAGATTGGAAAACAGTGCATTAAAGGGTTGAAACTGTAAAGTTGAGGCTGAAGCTCATTAAGCTCGCTGTGTAATCAACTGCTATTGCACACAGCTGCATGGTGATTTACCCAAAGAGGCCTGGCCTTTAAGGGTACAACAGCGGAACCTTGCAGGGACATAAGCACACCTTGCTGAGCCAACTCTCTGTGACCCTGGGTTTTCCGTCACATTTGGATACGCACAGCATCTCTCCTGCAACACAAGTTCTACTTTCAGTCCTAGATATTGCAGTTTTGTGGGAATCCTTCGCTAATATCCAGTGAAATCTGCCTGGAGTGGTACCTGTAGGACAGGAAGGTACTGGGTGCCCTTTCAGAAGGTGGAGTAGCCGCTGTGGTTAGTGACAATGCCAGAGCAGAAATGCACATCACACAGGTATAAATGGCAGGCCGATGAACGTGGAGGCTATGCCTCTTTGAGGCCAGGCCACTTTGACCCCTAGGACCTGTGCTGCCACAGCCGGTTAGCAGCGAGCCCCAAGGGAGTGCAGCTGACCCCGCAGCAGCTCTGATGGCTCGCCATCAGGGCCCCCGCCTGTCCGGCATCCTGCCAGATGCCCCGACTCCTAGGGGAAAAGTTGTGGGGTGTTAGCAGCTGATAAACCGTAGGTATGAAGACTGTGGACATGGCATAGAGCGGTGAAAGTGAGGCTCAGACATGAGCTCCAGCACTCCCCCTGGAGAAGACAGCTTGGAGTGATGATTAAGACCGGCATGTTGACTGCAGCTGAAGGGCCAGATCCTGCTCCCTGTTCCTGTTTATGGTGCGCATGCAAGTCTGACCTTGGAATCCATATCGATTCCTGAATCCATGTGGGACACTATACTGGATTCTAAGATGTCAGTCACAGCAGTCACACGATCCGTGTGATCCAGGTGTTCTATGGCAGACCACCAGCCTGCATTCTACCATCCGCCCTGACCCCCCGGTGCCTTGCTTTTCCATGCGGTGCAGCGGTGCAGCTCTGCAGCCTGGCAGCAGGGGGTGCCGGGGAGCACAGACCGACGGCTTGGGTGATAGTGTGCAGTGGGTGCCTTTTGGCTCAGTGCTCAACTGATGCCTCCCCCCCCCAATGGTGGGCAGACAAGCCAACTGAGAGAGATGTGTTTGGTAAACACTGGCGGAGAGGACGAGCATGATGGGAAACGGAAGGAGAAGCCCGGCCCACTGGGCTAATGTGGGGAACTCATTCCAGACATGGTTTGCACTTAGAGAAGGTGCTCTGTGTGCTGTCACCAGCGGGACGGGTCGGTGAAACTGCGTCACCGAGCGGCTGGCTCTCCAGAGTTCACTCAGTTTGTATACGTGCCACCATTAGTAAAAATTGGCTGACGACGATTTGATTACCTTTTACGGGGTTTTAATCAGCCTGGGTGACAAAACAGGGATTAAACTTTGTGCCGTATCAAGGCTTTTGTTTGAAATATTCTGGCGCTGGTCGCTGTTCGTGGAAGGCTGTTATAATGATGTTTATACTTGTTCGGGGCCGTTGTGTATTTTCACAGCACCGCGCGTTACGAAACGGGAACCTCATATTTTACGAATTAGCAAGCAACAATGTGTTGTGGCACAAACATTCCTGTGCTCTTGGGCTCAAACGTGTAATTATGCTCGTTTTTTATTCTCCCGTTGTGCCGTGCTCTGTTTCCACGCCCTGAATGCAGCCGTGTAATTATCATGTGACACGAAGCGACAGTGACGCTCACGGGAGTCGCGGGTGGCCCCCGGATGGGGGGGGCGGTTTAAGGGTCGCAGCATCAGAAGCTTTCCCACGCATGTTAAGCCCTGAACCGCTGCTATCCAAAACCAATTTGTCTCTTATTGTGAGCCAGTGATTGTGCCGATTTAAGTACAAGCTGATTCCAATTTTTGCTGACTATTTAATATTAATTTTATAGCTTTGCATTATTAATGGTTAAGGATGTGTAATGTTTACGGATATTACGTTTCTATGGTGTAGCTATAATGGCATTGTTTTTACCTTCATGTAAGGTGTGAAATGCCAGTGCAGAGTCAGTTAGCCGCCTCCTCCCCCCCCCAGCTGTGTGCTAGGGGGAGTCGGCTGGTTTCAGGTGGAACGGGATAGTTATAAAAGCACCCGTCAGCTCTGGGCCAAACTTGCCAAGCCAAGTATTTAGGTTGGAAGTTCTACCTCCTGAACTGCCCGAAAACAGGAAGTATCTCTGTTAGCTGATGAATGGCCCTGCCTTGCGCAGAGGAAGAATGGGCTTTCTGCGCCTCAAGCCAGTGAAATGAGTTCTGCAGTTGCTCGCTCGCCTCGGCGACGGGTTTTCGCAGGTGCGTGCGTTTTGCGTGCGTTTGTATCCCTATGCCGGGACTGGGATCGCGGATGTCACGACACCGGTGCATCAGGGGACCCATGGCGCTGGATCTGAGACAGTCACACTGTCACTATGCGGCGTAGCGTTAGATTAGAGGCAGAGAGGGTGCCTGCGATGGCTTTTCCATGTAAACATATACAGGCATTTGTCAGCGTGTGTGCAGGATATAAAATATATCAGAAAAAAAAATGACATTAGAAACTTCCTGTCTTCAGAGAGCGAGTCCAGGCAGATGGTATGGTTTTTGCAAAAGGCTCCACCCTGCTCCTAAGCCCTGTGCAATTATGGGCTGTCGTGTGATTAATGTGAACAGGAGGATTACTTGCTTGCCCTACAGCCTTTCTTATTACTCCTATCGTCTTGGTTTTCCTTCAACAATGCAGGCTTCTTTTGTTTTTTTCCCCAGGTTGCTGGCCGATATCAGTGCCTCTCTGTAAGTTATGCATGTATGTTTTTAAGAGGAGCGTTTCTGGTGTATTTTGGTTTAGTCCACAGTATTAAGACTGAGAGGCGGAAGCATGGTGCAAGTATATGTTGTAATTAAATATGCCCCCCTCACAAAAAAAAAACTGTCAAATACATGGACTAGTCCCATAATAATTCATGTTCCCTACATTATTTATTAAACGTGACCCCGTAAGAGACTGTGAATCAGCCAGCGATGCTGAAATGGCCTACTTTTTTCCGGTGTTTTCCAGCCATTTGGTCGTGCACATGAGACCTCAGGATGAGTGGGAAAATATGCACAGGGTCGCGGTATCTGTCATACGCACGTACACGCGAGAGCAGCACAGGAAGTGTCCCTGGCGGGCTCGCTCTGCGGTGACATGCTTGCCCCCATGGGACGGGGACGACAGAAGCCACGTTCCCATGTCACCCGGCCCTGTTTTCACAAAACAAAAAATTCACATGACGTGCCTGACTTTATCTCACCATTTTAGGAAATACGAGTTTCTTTTTTGTTTGACTTGGTGCCATTGCAGGTCACACTGGGCTGTTTTGATATTTGATTGGCTCGGTTGGCACTGCTGTTTCCTGCGTCCTCAAAGGCAGGGAGGACTGAATCCCACCTCCGCTCTGTTTGTGCAGTTTGGCGGCTTTGCTCCGATGGACTGCCATCCCTGACCAGGGTGTTTCCTGCTTTGTGCCCCATGCAGCCTGGAATAGGCTTCAGGCCCCCCCGAGGTTATACTGAATCCAGGATGGAAGATGGATGGATTGCTGTTTTGATACAAACTTCAAATATCTTTGTCGCTTCAGATATCCCCTTAAATTGCATATGTTGCATACGTTTTGTTACACATGAACAATGACAATGAAGATGTTCTGTACCATTCTAAAAAAAAATAAATCAGTCGTAGATGCATAAGCATCTTTAAGGAACCTGTAGCATGTAACAGTGTTTCCTCCCGATACACATGGACCTTGGGTTCCTTGCACACACTTGTGCACACTTAGCCTCAGAAAGCCTGGAGTGGTGAGTCTTCCTGAAGGTGTCGGCACTGACCTGTTGGAGAAACTAACAAACATGGGGAGCAGGTGCCTGCTCTGCCCACAGAGTAATGATTTCCCCCTTTATACGCACGGCTTAACTCTGATCTGCGCAGATGGCTGACTCATTCAGCCTCCTTTTTCAGACAGACGTGGCCAGGGGCTCTTCCTGATGAGCAGGTGGGGCAGCTTCTAACAGCTCAGCCGAAGCTGGAGCTTCTGCTTCCTCCTCCGCCCCCTACCAAAAACCCCTCGTCCCACATTCCGGTGGGGAGAGGAGCAGGGTTGGTGCAACTCTGGCTCTCTGTCCTGCTTTAAGTGGGGATGCTGTTGAATCTGGAGGAGGCCTGTGACCAAATGAAATGATGCTTTATTTGCCATTTGCACAAGTACTTTGGAATTATTTAGTTTTCACATATCCCATCTTGCTCTCCTTCGAAACATACACACCCATATATACAGTTGAGAGTGAAGCTTGGGATCCAATTTACCTCCCACCCTTGAAGCATTTCAGGGGCTTATAGGCCTTGCTTAAGGGCCCATCTGAGATGTTATTACCCGCCAAGCATGGGACTCAAACCGACAGCCTTCCGGTGACTGAGACAGAGGCCTAACAGACTGAGCTACACACCACCAGATTACTTACTTGTTCGATTAGCTAGATTACTTGCTAGTTGAATATCCTTTTTTATTATTCTTGTCCCAGTGAGTAATAAATTAAGTTTAACCCAGAATCTCCCCGGTGCCCTTTGGCAGTATACTATGGTTAACGAATAAAAATGCTTTTAACTCCTGCGATATACATTCTTTGTGTTTATCATTCAAATGTAAAATTCTATCAAATACCAGACATTTCTGGCTCAGACCAAAAACAAAATCCATTTTTGTTTTGATGTTGCATCAGTATGGGGACGGTCATCACTTCCTGACTAATGGTGATCTTCCCTCTGCTCCTACCTTAAAAAGACACCATTTAAGACATAAACCATTGTTTGAAATGACCTTCTTCCTACAATTGTTTTTATGTACTTAAATGAGGACATTTAGTGGTTATGAATGTGGTGGCCCCCTGTGCGGGGCTGCTCTGGACCATTCTGGTCTGTGCTTTGCTCTACCACCTCCTCGCCGCCCCAGCCTGCAGAGGTCTCAGTAACCTCACCTCCCTCCTCTGTTCCCTCTACCCCCAGGCCCTAATGCGCCCAGGCCGGCTGGACCGCATCATCTACGTTCCACTGCCGGACGCGGTCACGCGACGGGAGATCTTCAGGCTCCAGTTCCGCAGCATGCCCATTGCCGACGACGTGAGCTTGGACGACCTGGTGATCCGCACCAAGAAGTACTCTGGCGCTGAGGTGAGCTGCCCCTACAGGTGTTCTGTTCTGCTTTACAACACACCGTAAATTAGCATTTATGTCAAATAAATTTCCAATGTTCTGATATAAATAAACAAACAAGTAAGTACGGTTAGAACTTTGGTGGCCAACCAAAGATCAACCTGGAGTTGGCGTTCTGCATTTTTCCATCTATAGTTGGAAAACAGCTGCGCCTGAACAACTTGTGGCATTTGTCAAGCAAAAACGTTTTGAAACTGAAATACAAGACATTCCGTTATTGCCCTGTGGCATGTGAGTTTTTATGATGTAGTATTTCACGCAAAAATAAATATTATCACTAAGCACTCTTTCTTTATTATCACTGGGATTATGTGTGGGCTGTTTGCTTTTCTGTGGTCTAAACTGGGGCTCTTAAAGTTTGAGGCAAGACTAGGTGTCCAGCAGCCGCTGAATGGTTTTATTTGTCCATGAGGGGGCCTCGGTGGGGCCCTCGCCGCAACATGGTCTTTCCCAATCTCTGCCAGTCCGAGACCTAGAGTACAGGGCCCTCATTGTGTGAGGAAACAGTGGCTGCCATCTTTATGGGGGGTCAAAGGCCAAGGTCACTCTCTCTCTCTGCCCCATGGCAACAAGGGCTTTTCTTTGGCTTTTTGTCCTTGTAAATGTTTTGTAATTGGGAGGGACAGACCAACACCAAACACTACGCTTGCCAATATCTATTTTTTCATACCGTTGTACCGTCCAGACATTAAACCATAATGTATGGTATTTTGATGGTATTTTCTAAAGCAGTGCTATTCCTGCATTTTGAAATCTTGTCAATTAGATTCAGTAAGATTTCAAAATACCGCGGTATAACTTATTACCTTAATACCGCCCAAGCCTACCAAACACATTAAAATGGCTTTGATTACATCATCATATATTGGGGTTAATGAGTTTTTCACGAGAGGAATTCTGCAGTGTGTGTTCAGGAGAGCTGATATCTTCTGGTGACAGTAGATGCACTGTCCCATGTGGCTGGCCCTTCAATGTGCTGTAAAAATGCAGCCCTCTTGCAGCCTGGATTTCTCAGGGCACTTGTGCAGTATAAACTCTCTGAGACAGAGTTTCTCAGCCTGGTCGTTACATGTTTTTACTCCCTCCCAGCTCCCTGCCAGAGAGTCCACATTTTTGCCGGGAGCTGGGAGGGAGCAAAAATGTGGACTGTCTGGGGTTCCCCGAGGATCAGTTTGAGATACATGAGTAGTGCTATATCTACAGTGCCATGTTTCAGCAAACAAAGCACTTTACCTTTATGGGAGTGGAAATCACTTGAATGCGAGTCAAACGTCACGGACATAATGCGGCATGACTGATTCCCGGCTCCTGTAGGTCTACATAAAGCACGTGCTCTTCCACATGGGTAATTAGGCTCCTGATGTTAAGCACGCCATCCATACTCACGTCATTGGGCTTCCCTCCTCACATGTGAAATTGGCAGGAGGTGCTCGCTCTTATGGGTGTGCTAATTGGTCGTGACACGCACTCAACACGAGGCTCCTTGTCTAAGTGCTGGAACGTGCTCCCACACGGTGGCCTACATGATTTATTTACCTAAACGAGGATTTATAACAAAAAGCTGTGGGGTATGAGTGTCTCTGCTGTTTTCCATTTGGCAGCTTCCTAAGTTAGTGGGCAACGTTATGGTCCACGCTGTAGACCTGATATCTTTGGGGGGTGGAAGAAAACAGTGGGGGCGTCCAGCTAAAAACGGGCGTGCTTAGGAAGATATGGGATAGTTGCCCTCCGCTACCTCACACTGCTTTTTTCCTCGGGCTCTTTTTATGATGTCATGTTAGGCCAAGGTAATTTGTTCCATTATTTTTACAGATGCATATTGTGTGGTTTACCCTTTTACAGATAGCTGTGTATTAACTCTTACGGTTACCGGTGATGAAACCTGTGGTGCGTGCCAGCACAAATTAGCAGAATGACCTTGCATCGTTTTTTATTATTTAGAAAAAGAATGATCGGTCTCTTGGCCAAAATTAAAAGTGAATTATAAACATTTCACAGGCTGGTACTTTGTGACCTCTTCTAAACAGTGGGTCAGCTGACGAAATTCGTCATGTACCATTATGGAAAATGGCTGATCATCTAAGGCCGTCGTCTCCATTATTGTAGTCCTTATATATTTATCTCTGGTGGCAGTAACTTGGAATATTAACAAAATAAAAATTTCGGCCAAGATTGCCACATCAGACCAATGCCAATATCTTGACTAATGAATATCGGCCGATACCGAGATATTGTGCATATTTGCGTTATCTCCCATCCCTAGTCTAATCTCTTCACCAGAAACACAGTTTAATCTCACATGGGTATATGTAATTTTGTCTATTTGAGATACGTTTTATAGGCTATGTTCAGGGTCAATTCGAGGAGTTACGTCTGGTAGCTGATAGCCTACAAGCAGGATTTTATATTCAAAAATATAAAATGTTGAAATGTAGAAAATTTGAATTTTCATTTCTACTCATTTTGATTTTGTTTGTTGTGTTAATTTTTCTGTCTCACTGGCGCTTTTAGTTTTGCAACAGGGTAAATATCAAAGATGTCTGCCACAGTGCAACACCTCAGTGTTGTACCTTTTCTTATATTTGCTACCTTGTCAGTTTAACCGTAGCGTTTCAAAAAATCAGCGACTTGCGCACCTTTTTCCCCAAAGGGCTTTTGAGTGTGAAGTCCTTTAAGAACCATGTTGTTTACAGAGTTGCATTAAGGAATGGTAGGGCTGTTTCTTGGCCAACTGAAAGGCACTCCTGATTTGCAAAAGGATAAAAGTGGTTCAAAATATAAGTTGTTATAATGATCGTTTTACCCGCTAGCTAATTTCACCGTTGCGCGGTGTCCGTGCTGTTTACTTAGGGGTAATTGAATTTTGTTGCTCCCTGTCGCCACAGTGAGTATGAGATTAAGGCTGGAGTGGGCTTTGCAGTCTTTAGCCGTTCTATGAACTGTACCATATCCTTCTGCATGTTTGTATGTGTTATGGTATATGACAGTGCTTTATTTGACATTTACATATGAGTACAGGTACCATGGAAAGCTCGTTTTTGCTTATCCCATCATGCTCACACACACATACACAGCTGAGAGCGCAGCTTGGGGTCCCAGCGCAGGGCCCGCTATTTATCTGGGGCCCCTGGAGCTTTTTTCAGGGGATTAAAGGCCTTGCTCTAGGGCCCAACGTGACTATTTTGCCAAGGATGGGATTCAAATCAGCAACCTTCTGATCACAGGCACAGAGGCTTAACCCATGAAGCTGTTCTTGAAGGCCCCTCCTTCTGAATAGAGAGTGATCACCCTATCGAATCCCAGCGGTGCCTGCTTCGGCTGTGAAATGGGGGTGCCCCGAGTGAGATTGTGGCAGACTGGGAGGGAGGGCTGGACAGAGCCAGCTGCAACGGGCCCCCAAGAGTCTTACCTAGGGTGCAAATTTAAATTGCATTCTTGGGAATTTTAACGTTTTTTTTTGGGGTGGGGGTGTTAGTTTGTCATATGCTTCGGGGCAGAAGCTTGTTAAAATTGGCTCTTCCTCTGAGGGGCCCGGGCTTCGCCACGACATCTGGTTTCCTGGGTGAGATCCCTTTCCTCCGTCTGTCCAAAAAGTAACACTTGATACCGTAATTGCATTGTGTTGTCATGAAGAGGGGTTGCTCTCGGGGAAGATAATGCTTCTCGTTTTCGGTCTTATGATCAAGCCCTGACAGGAATAACCCCAGGATTTATGAACGACTGACTTTCAAAGATGTGCTCCAAGAGCCGTCCCTTCCCAGCCACCAAGCGTCGGGGCTTCGCTGTATTTATACCCGAATTAAAAAAAAAGAAAAATCGACATTCGACTTAGCTGCTGGGTCTGGTATGCGTGATGAAAAAGCACTTTGATGCTGCTCATTTCCCATTTTAAATTAACGTGCATATGTGAGCAGCTACAAATCCTTCTCTGTAGTAGCACATTTTCTGCTTAAAACATTTCTTAAGCATTTTCTTTAGCCATAAAAAAACAAACTTTAAGATGGTATTTATGAAAGGAAGATGATCTTAAAACCCTGTTTTTTTATGACTTAATTGCTTAAGACATTATTTTTGCCTCAGAAATATTACATTTGTGCGTAACACTGTTGCCTCATTCTTGCCCCTCTACTGAGAATGTGGTCGGAAGATTTGTGGGGGGATTATTTCCCTAATAAATTACCCAGTTCATAAGGTGCCATGTTTATATATGCCTTATTTTTCCAAGTAATTAATCTTGTGCACTGTTGCATGACGCCTAACTTTTAATTTTAACACAGGAGCTCTTACCAAAGTGAATGGTCGTTTAGGAAGGTTAGCCCCTCGTTCGTGCGTCTCTGTCGTTCTACGCGGTCGTCACTGCTACTGACTGATCCGTCCCGACTCCTGCATGAGCATGAATTTTCTGTATGGACCTGCCCCCCCCCCTCCAAACTACAAAGTGATGGTGTGTCTTCCTAGACGATCTGATGCAGTGGAGAAGGCAGCTTGGACTGCAGCCATCGGATGTCTCCCTTAGCTGTCATGGGGGGGGGGGGATTCGTCTTTGGAGCGAGCTAACACCTGCACACACTGGCTGCCCCCGGCTGCTCCTGCTCGGCACCTGCTCCCTGTACCGCCGTGCTCCTGGGAACGCCTCCGGATCTTGTGTTCTAACCCCCCCAAATGCCTACATGAGGACTCCTACGCTCCAGGTTGCTTTGAGGCTTGCCCTGCCCCTTCCCTCCAGTCTTGACAGCCTTCGTTTAGCTTTATTTAATTTTGTTTAGAGACCGTCTAGAGCTTGATTATTCTGGCAAGGCGCTTTGGCTCGATTCTGATTTTTTGCACCTTTCGCCAACGTTTCTCTTTGGGGGGCCAGTTCCCAGCAGGTGCTAAACGGACAACAGCACTTACCCTAGAGTCTGGCTATAGCTCTGTAAATCCAACAGGGGGCCTGATCCTGAGTGCGTTTCCTTGCATCCCTTCCTGTGTGTTTGACACTGGTTTGTGGTAACGAACCAGTCCTGTTGTGAGGCACAGTGGTAGTGCTTTTGAGCTGAAAGCACAAGCTCACAAATGGACTAATTTCTATACAGATGTTTTTTTTATTTATATACCTTTTTTTTTTAACTTATTTGTATAATCAATCCATTTTCTATTCTCTTATTCCTGTTAGGGTCACAGGGACCTTGGAGCCTGTCCAAGGCCACATAGGGCAGAATGCTGTGGAGCACCTTTTTGGCGAACGCACACACACACACACACACACACACACACACACACACACACACACACAGACATGCTTGTATTCATATCTTTGTGGGGACCGTCCATTAATTTCTATGTGGAAAACGCAAATTCCAGCAATGACAACCTTGAACCCTACCCAGCCCTAACCTTAGCCATAAGTAATCAAACAAAAAACAAAACACCTGGCATTTTCAGTTTTTTGATTGCATTCACAGATTTTTATAAAATTGAGGATATCCTTGTGGGAAATGAAAAAAATGTCCCCACAAGGTAAAAAGTTACAGGTTTTTATTACATTGTGGGGAAATCTGGTCCCCAGAATGTAATAATTACAAATTCTCTCTCTCTCTGTCACACACACACACTCACACGCACACAGTGTGGTGATGGGAATCAAACCTATAACCCTAAAGGTGTCAGTGCTACGTACAGCTAGACTGTGTTGGTGGGAAAGGAGGTGGGTTGCCACAACGTTCCCTAGAAGATGTGCTACTATTTTTAATCTTCCCAGGTGATTAACAAAGTTATTCTATAATCTCTTACACAAGCTTGGGATAGATGGGGTCGGCGATTCTTAACAGGCTGATTAAATAATGAGCTGAATGGGGGGCGGGGGAATTGATTGAACTTTTTTTTAATAAGACAAAGTTCTTTTACTTAAATTTTTCTTAAGAAGAATGATACTTAATTGATCCCTGTGGGGAAATTCTCTTTTCACCTACCCCATCCTGCTCTCCGTGAGACACGCACAGGCTTAGGGCTCACAGCAAAAGGAAGCCACCTACAGTATCTGTGGAGCTGGGGGTTAAGGCCTCATGGACACATGACTATTCAGCCGAGGCCGGGCTCAAACTAGCAACCTTCCAATCATGGACACAGAAGCTTAGCCTGCTAAGCCGCCCACTGCCCCCCTCGTTTTACCCAGTGATCTGGAATCAGCTTTGTGTTTTTCAGCATATAAATGAGGAATGTAAGAAAACTCATGTCTCGCGTCACACATAACTGTCAGAGTAACTGCCGGGAGATCCATAGCTTCGCCAGAATGACTGCGATCGTCGTACATTATTTTAATCAGTATATGAAGGAACAAGGGCAGAGTTCAATTTGTGTACTTGGGATAACCAGGTTTCCAGAATCATCTGGAACACTTTGAAGTGCCCCTCTACTGGACAAAATGGGAATGTTTGTTGACACCCATGTTCTTATTTACCAAGGCGCTAATGTACAGGTTTCCACTCCAGTTTGCTCCCATTATCCAAGAAGATATGGTCAAGTGAGTTCTCTGAACCATGCTCGGTGTGCCATTGTGTCTGTGCCCTGTGTTGAACTGGCATCCCGACCAGGATATCTTCATGTTCACCGTGACCCTGTCCTGGATAGGCGTTTATAGCAGATGGGTGCATAGATTGGTCAGTTTGATTACACTCTACCATATTTCTTTGGCTTCCTTGACGTCGATCCCTGTAGCGGTGTCCACAGGGACATTGAAGTGTCAGTACAGAGCAGACCACAGGCAATGTTTCCAAGAAATTTGCAATTACTGTGTATTGTCATGAGAATCCTTGAGGTAATAAGGGCAGCTTCTGGTGGGCCGGTGCCGTAAGTGTGGTACTGGCCTTGGGCCTCGGGCCTCGTTTATAACTGCCTCGTAGCTGGAGGAGAAGCGTGCCGACGGCCCGTTCCAAGGCAGCTACAGTTCAGCCCACTCTGCGGTCTACAGGAAAATACACAGAGCGCAAATTGAATTTTTCCAGAGAAATCTGAGCTGATCCATATGCCATTATAGTGTTTCCTTTGGCTGGGTCCAGTGCTGAGGGGATGCCCTGATCGCTTAATGAACCAACTTGGGCTGGCAGGTAGTCTAGCAATAAGTCGCAGTGATGTGGAAAATGGGAACGAGCTTCCTTTGGTTGCCGTGCCAGCCCACACCTGAGCACCGTAACGTGAGCTCGGGCCCCGTCACGCCGGTCCCGCCCAGTAGGGGGCCCGGCATCCCAGGGTCGGCAGTTCGCACCTTGGCAGTGGATGTTAGTTAAATGATCAGCAGACAGGAAATGCACTTTCCCTAAGCACTTTCTGCAAATGGTGCTACATTGGCCAGCCTTTGTCTTGCAGGTGTTATTTCCACAACATGTGTTGTTTTATGGCTGAACTATCCTGGCGGAGGCATGCCCCCCCCCCCCCCGATTTCCCAGAATGCTTTGTACACTGAAAAAAGGTTTGCCCAGTAGCATTTTTTTCCTGACTCAATAAAAAATTTTGAATCTAACTGAATAGCTTACATGTATTTTATATATAGTATAGTATGTATATGTATATATGTGAGTGTGTGTCTATATATATATAGTAGGTAGTAGTAGTAGTAGTAATATATATATAGTGTGTGTATGTATGTGTGTGTGTGTGTGTGTGTATATATATATATATATATATATATACATACACACACACACACAAGATATTTAATATACATGGTAAGCCTTAATAGA
>JAAGVU020000109.1:177516-207716 GCA_011763525.2 Mormyrus iriodes | reverse complement strand
CCTATAATATCGTAAGTGTCTGATGAAATTAAAGCCTCTAAATCATGAATTTTGTTTCTAATACTCCTAGCATTTAAGTACAGATCGCAAAGGGTAGGCCTTTTACAGTGCCCACTTTTAATATTTATTGGGGCTTTCTATCTCTCCCCACCTATTTTCTTAACTAACCTCCCTGCCCCCCCCCAGTCCCTAGTTTAAACATTCCTCAGCTACTTAGCTAAATTAGCTAAAATTACTGTTTGATTTACTCATGTTCTAACTCAAATATTTCACTGACTCACATATTTCAAGGCTAATAAATAATTATTGCACAATTACAACTAAACTTATTCCTTAGAGTGATTACATGAAATTAATTTCTAAGAACAGATATCTGAAATCTGCATTCTAGTTCATCCCAAAGGTGTTTTAATGGGGTTGAGGTCAGGGTGGGTCAATCAAGTTCTTCCATGCCAAACTCACACAACCATGTCTTTGTGGACCTTACTTTGTGCACTGGGGCGCAGTCATACTGGAACAGAAAAGGGCCTTCCCCAAACTATTGGAAGCATGGAATTGTCCAAAATGTCTTGGTATGCTGAAGCATTAAGAGTTCCCTTCACTTGAACTAAGGGGCATAGCCCAACCCCTGAAAAACACCCCTACACTATAATCCCCCCTCCACCAAACTTTACAACAGACACAATGCAATCAGGCAAGTAACATTCTCCATTTATCCACCAAACCCAAACTCGTCAATCAGATTGCCAGACCGAGAAGTTTGATTTGTCACGCCACAGAACACGTTTCCACTGCTCCAGAGTCCAGTGGCGGTGTGCTTGACACCAGTGCATCAGATGCTTGACATTGCGCTTGGTAATGTGAGACTTACATGCGGCTGCTTGACCACTGAAGCCCATTCCATAAAGCTCCCAGTGCACAGTTTTTGTCCTGGGATTAATGCCAGAGGAAGTTTGGAACTCTGCAGTTGAGTCAACAGAGCGTTGGCGATTTTTACGCACTATGTGCCTCAGCATTTTGCGACTCTGCTCAGTTACTTTATGTGGTCTGCCACTTTTGTTTGTTAGTAAAGATACTATGTAAGTTACTTCTACTTAAAGCTACCACATTATTGTTGTATGTGACTAATATGACCTGGTAAATGGCATTTGACCCTGTCAATAACCTTGAAACACAAAATATACCTCAAAAATGAGTTTCTGACATCATAAAAAATAGGAAAAGTGGTATTATACAACAATCTGGTACTAATGGGAGATGAAAGACGAATTTCATTATTTTATGAAGGAGCCATAATGAATTTTGTGTATACAGGTTACCTGAAGTTTACCCCAACTAGCTGGAAAATGGTATACCCATATCAATTAGCATGGCAAATTGCAAACACTTGGTAACAAGTGCACAATTTGTTGTGAATTCCCTCTCTGCTACGGGAAGTTATTTATATTTATTGAGCAGATGAACGGAAGAAAGCAGAAGAATCTGCTGTAACCTTTGGGGGCGCTTATATCATGTTTGCTATTTTTTTACAGTGGAGAGCAATGGTGATGAGTTTGATCATGGTGGAAATATACAATTCTGTACAATTCTTCAAAGTACAATTCTGCGTGCCTTTTCTTCCATTTGTCAGTGCAGCACCCTCTCAAAACCCATATAATGAATTGTATCCATAATGCTCCCCCTCTCCTTTGCATTTTTAATAACAATAATGCAGAAATGCACAACAATCGGTGGTGGATATACCCTTTATAAACTTAATAGAACTTACTGTTCTCTTTGTAACTGCATAAATCAGAGCAATCATAATGCGATGCTTGGCAATTTTAGGGTATGTGCTCAAGCAGAGTGAGGGTTAATTTATTCAAACTTAAAGCTTAAAAATTTAAATGCACTTGAGAGAAATGTCTGCGGTGACATAAGTGCATTATTCACCATGAACACTGGTACCCTTGCAGTACGGGTATCGTGGTATTTAAAGTGGTATCAGTATGGAGGTATAGTGGTATAGTTACAACACTACTGTAAACCAAAGTGATCCTTTGCCGCCATGGTATTTCACGTTATCATACGCAGTGTACTGAATGTGATAAAGCCCTACTTGACAACTTGCTTGCTTTAACGCGCTCAGAGTTAAATGCACCACGACGGCAGTGTGAGGCGATTGCGCGATAAATAAACCCCCCTACAAATCGAGGCTTTGATGTACACTTCCTAGCGGACAAACCATCATCATGGGCAACAACTCGGTGGTCAAAATCTTTCCTCCAAATACA
Organism: Mormyrus iriodes; assembly: GCA_011763525.2. NCBI lineage: Eukaryota > Metazoa > Chordata > Actinopteri > Osteoglossiformes > Mormyridae > Mormyrus > Mormyrus iriodes. The sequence continues at coordinate 205,443 of JAAGVU020000109.1, read as the reverse complement.
GTCATGATAATCGTTTGCGGACAACGCCCCCGTGACAGGTCTGATATCAAATAACGAGTGTCTACAGAGAAGAGGTTGAGAACCTGGAGTCCATGCAATAACCTTGTTATAAACCCAAAGAAAACAAAAGGAGACTCAAACACCATGACACCATCCCATCGGTATGAATGGTGAGAGGGTGGAGACATTTCAGAGCCTCAGATTCCAAGGAGTTTATATCAGCACGACAGTGATGGCGAGGCTACGCTTCCTGAGGAGTCTGAAGAAAAATGCAGTACGTCTCCATCACATACTGCATCACGGCATGGTACTCTGGCCGTACCTCTGAGGGCAGGAACGCCCTCCAGTGCGTTATCAAAATGACCCAGATGATCTTTGGCTCACGGTTTCCACCACTGAAAGAAATCTACAGCACCCACTGCAGCCACAAAGCTGCAAGCATCTGCAGTGTCCCGAGCCACCCCAGCCATCGAATCCTCATCCCTCTGCAGTCTGACAAGCGCTACAGTGCCCTCAGATTTAACTTGGTGTCTACAGGCTTGCTCTAAACGATATTTCATTTTATTTGTTCAATGACGACAAAGATACCTTCAGTCTGTGCTCCCGATTTTCACATTTGTGCTTCCGAGTGGAATTTTTACACATGCAAAATGTTAAAAATTGCAGATTTATATTTTTCACTTTTACCACACTCTAGTTTTGGCATTGATGTTCATAATATGAACATGGAACATCATAATAAAAGGCAAATTAGCAGTTTTATTTTACTTATGGGACAATTTCTGTCAGGCAGGGTATTACATTTTGGTAGGCCAATGGGAACCTGACTGCTGTGATAGACATATGAGTTTGCAACCATTTAAATATTTTGATTATACCAAAACTCAGAATACGATACAATGAATGGGTGCGCATTATCATTTATTGTTATTAGTTAGAATATCTGAAAGATTTAAACATAAAACATGTCCTATTTACAATATACATTTATATTGTGTCATATCATTGAAACACAAAAGTATATGCTTCGTACATAGTACAGGCTGTACATCGTAAATAAGAAACTCCAAAATCTGGAAATGCAGCATAAAAATTGGTCCAAACCAAATAATAGCACGTCTGTACATGCGCACGCACACACACACAGTCCCACATCTCTCAGGCCGGCTGAGAGAATCTGCCACATTACACCAATCTCCTGTGTCAGAGACGATGGGGTTTGGCCACACGGCTTTCCACGTGTCAAATGTCCTTCAGGAAAATGTGCCCATGTGTGAATGTTCATGCTCGTTCGCTTTGCTATTTGTGAGAGTAACACTCTACAGGTAGAATATTTACACACAAACAGCCCAGCTGACCTCAGCACATCTTTCACCTCACAGCTGGAGGGTTCGAGTAGAAGGTGTAAGTATTGTCCAACGGCACATCCAGAGTGCATCGGGAAAGAATATTCTGAACAGTCCTACTGCTGACTCCTAAAGAGGAACGAATGGCTAAACCATACATGCATACAAGGATAACATTGGGATTTGCAGCTCAACAGTACAGTAGGTGATTTACACCAAATGCAAATTGTGCTTCAATTAGATATAAATTCCCCCAAAACCAACATGCTTTAACAGGAGAACTGTATCCCAGTAAATTACTTCATAAGGCTGAAAATAGTCTAGTAATGATTGTCATATATGAATTTCACACATGGAATGCTACCATACCCAAAACAACCCAACCTGACCACACACTACCAGTCTGATGGTAGAGTATGCGCTTTCACTCCCCTGCTCTTATGACAATGGAGAGGAAAAAAGCTTGTTGCACTCAACCTCACTGTCAGGGTCTAAAATCTAAACAAAACACTTAAGCTAAAGTTTGCTATACTTTAGACAAAAAACAAAACGCATAGGTTTCATGAACAACCATCACTAATGAGCCACTAATAAACCAAGGCATTACTAATGTCTGTGAGAAAAAAGGCCAACAGAACATTCTACTTTCAAATTTTACCAGCAATATTTCCCTTCAGATAGATTTGATAGATAAATCATACACCAGTTGGACTTTGCTATTAATAATAAATAGCAACAAACAACCACTGACAACACCACTTCAGCCTTCCCTTTTAACACAAAAAAGGATTTGAGGCAAGTGGCAGGAGACATCCTTGATCTTCCTCCGAACCCAGGGCCTGTAACACTAAAAGGCGGGTTTCACGGTGCTGTAGTAAGCACGGGACCATGGCAAGGGTCTGGCTATAGTAACATGTACAGGGTCACATTCCATTTTGCAAACAAAAAGTACAGTTAACAGCCATCTAGTCTGGCATGTCGATGCACAGTTTTGGGGGAGGGACAAAGTACTTCCCCGGACTCTGTGTGATCACCACGCCGGTCTTCTTTCGGAATATGGGCGCTATTTTAGGTGGTTCAGGTGCGGGCGCCTCCTCAGAAGCCTCAGAGTCTTCGTGGTGCAAGTCGTAGGAAATGTTGCCATATTCGCGGAGAAATGGGAAAAGCTCCAGCAGGAACTGGCAGAAGTCCTTGCGGATACCGAACCACCCTGTGACAGAGGGGAATCCCGCTCAGTTACACTGAACAAAACGAGGTAACCAGTACCATAACCAACCATGATTAAGTATGACTGCAAGATCAGCTGCCCTTCAAAATAAACTTACAGTGATTCCCTCCTTTCTGGCCAAAGGTGGTGGCCATTAATGTCACCAGGGACACCCAGAGAGGTACAAACACAGGGACGTAGTTGAAGTCATTGTGGCCATCCAGCTTGTGCACCAAGAGGATCTGGGGTTGGGCAGTAAGGAATAATGAACACAGAATATAACTGAAGAGTGAAGTCATGATTTATTAATCACCGTGGGTAAATTCTGTTTTCACTTTACCCCATCTTGCTCTCTGTACAGGCAAGAGCAAGCTTGAGGAGCACAGTGAAACAGCAGCTACCTTGAGGTACCCAGGGAGCTGGGGGTTAAGGGCTTTGCGTAAGGACCTATAGACGTGACTATTCTGCTGAGGCTGGGCCTGAACCGGCGACCTTCTGATCATAGGCACAAAAGCTAAGCCTGCCCTCACACACCACCCTCCATTCCATCTGACTTCTCCCAGTCAGAATTACAGTTGGTTTCACGGACCATCCGACGCCAAGGTGTCCCACCTCAAAGGTCAGCAGGGGTACGACGATAGTCATCCAGCTGATCGCCATAGTGATGTGGGTCCGTCGCTGCTCGGCGATGACGTCCATAGAGCGCAGGAAGAGCACCGACCACACAATGTAGTAAAGTACCACCAAGCATAGGAATGACATCAGGATCCACAGTGGCACGCACACCACCTTTGCGACAGTAACAAGAAATCATGAAGTTTAAAAAGCTACACAGAGAATATGTGGGGTTATTTCGGCTTGGTCTAATCAGGCACAAAAGAAATCAAATGATTAAACCTGTACCATATTTCTCTCTACAGTGTTTTCTGTGGATCAAGGGGTTTGGAGTGGCGGGGGGGGTTAATAATTACATATAATCATGCGGTTCATGTAACCTTCAATAGTTCCAAACAAACCCCACGCTGTCATGTTCTCCTATGGGCAGATAGCAGCGGATGCATTATTAAACTGTGACATTAAAATACTAAACAATGTAATCTGAATGTATTTTTAAACTGCCTTTACATCTACTGCATATAATTTATGCCAATTTAGTTTGTGTAGTAACAGCTAAAACAATTATCAGTTTTATTTGGAGGAAAAGAGTTCCTTCATGTTGGCATTAGTTACGTGATGCAAGATTGTAGTAGTTAGATTTGATTTTTTTTAATGTAAAATCGACCTCCTTTAACTTTCCTTAGGATTTCTAATTTTAACTCCGGTCTTCATGGAACTTTCAGGAAACACTAACATACCTTGGGTCTTTAGTGACCCAGCATATACAGGCTAAATTTAAAAGTCAAGCCACAAATAACCGTAACTGTGCAGCCTTTTACTGAATACATCTTCACCGAATACTAAGAAAACAAGGTTTCTAAACAAACTGAACTTCTTACGTCTCAAGCAACATACCTCCAGCAAGCTGGAAGTCGCTATTTTCACATGCAGCCTGCTAAAACTTAATTCCTTAAATTTTTAAAGGGGGGGGGGGGGAAATTGCTTCAAATATTTACATAGAAGTGTAAAACTTTCAGACAATTTTAAACCAATCGAAATAACATACAAACAATATAGTAGAATGTTTCATAAAGGCTGTCAGGTGAAATATGCCTTCCTGTTTATTTACTTGTATAGCAAAGCACCCAATGTCCCATTCACACCTTGCACTTTAGGGACACAGAGTGGGAATGGGGGTAATTCCCTTAGAAAAACCAAAAGGAGAAGGCTGCTGATGATGCTTTCACCAAACTGCTGCCAGTCGTATCGTTCCCCACAACCTTAATGTGAACACAGGCATTACTTATCTAATAAAGCTACATTAGCCCTTCAAAGAAGAGTACTCCGCATTCTCTGGGTTCCTGCAGTTTACTCCCAATAAACATACCAAAATGATTCAAATGCCTGCAGCTAGCAGTGTGCTGTTTGAAACCAGTAATGCTGTCGCTTTCCGGAGTGGTGAAGGTTTGCTCTCCAAGCTCTTACCAGCCACGGCCAAGTGATGATCTTGTCCAGCCTTAGGGCAATAAAGATGAACTGGAGGATATTGACGGAGCACAGGATCTCAAGCTGGGGGTCAGGGTTAGGGGGCAGAAAGCCAAAGAAAATGAAAGACCTTTTTTAAATATAATACTACAAAGTTGAGAGGACCATATTTATGCAAGGCAATGGATCCTGGCCTCAGTCACTATCTTCCTCTGTGAACAGTAATCATTTCTTTAGACCAGTGTTTCCCAACGTGGTCCTCGGGGACCCCGAGATGGTCAACGTTTTTTGCTGTACCCCATCTCCTTGCCAAAAAGTCCACACTGGCTGGGGGTCCTCGAGGACCATGCTGGGAAAGAATGACTGAAGAATGACAATGGCTGCTCGTTAGGGTAATGTGTCAAAGATGCTTTCACAAGATATACCCAGCTGGGTGCTTATAAGATATACATTTGCTTTTATCTGTACAAAACCATCCCTTAATACGATTCAGCAAAGTCATGTGCCAAACTTGAACAGAACTAAACAAGTAAAAGTAAAGCATAAGGTACGGCGCACAAGTCTTAAGTTGAAGAAAATGCTTAAAGCTATTTATCGGGGCTGTAATTTTTTTTTTCCCCTGAGTAAATACACAAACCTCTCCTCAGGGGAACCCCAACCATTCCATTCCATTAAATTTCACCACCAATTGACCTAATTAGCTTTTAAAAAAAGTCTATGAGGTATTAATTATCCATATAAGGTGTGTTATGGTTGAATCCAAATAGATGGGTGCATTGGACGGTTCCTGCAAATACTGTTGGTTTTGAAATGATTTGAAAGCCAACAAACTAGACATCTATGATGATGACCATCATAATTTATGCATTTCTTTGCCTAAGACTTTCACACAGTACTGTACATAGCCCTAAACCCCCTGAATTACATTAGTAACATCATATAGATACAATTCAAAGTAGCTGCTAAAATGCTCGGAAAAAAAAATTTAGTTTTAAGTTTCTGTCATGTATTCAGATAACCTCACAAAGGAAGCCAGAGTGCAGTCCACACACACATTATGGGAGAAATGAGGCTCCGAAACCCATCGTGGGCAGGATTATTTACGGCTGTACAGGAATGCGATCATCAGCACCAAAGGCCAAAAAGAGTCAGGCGGCAGTGCGTGTGGGCGGCAGAGCCTGACCTCTAGTGAGCGGTCATGACGGAAGCCCCAGACGCAGGCGGCCACAGACACCGGTGACACGAAGAAGAGGGGCATGAATACCAGCAGCCAAAAGTGAGTCCCCCTCATGATGCGATCGCACACCAGCACCTCAAACATCAGCAGGAGCAGGTGGATGCCCACGGCTATCAGCATGGCTTTGAACTCCACACATGTCTCACCTTCAGCCCTGTGAATATCAATCACGTTAGATACCTAAGGGGTGGGAAAAAAAAAAACTGACGAGCAATGAAAGGAAGTTACACAATATGCTTAAACAACCTCATACAGAGCTCCGCAGCAGCCTGTGCATTAATACAACAAAGGCTGGACATTCCTACTGAACTTCATTTATCCGTTGCTGTCGAAAGTATTGTGGAATCAGCTGTTGACTTTGAGGTCTTGTAGAACACTATCAAACTGGAGAGGGAAGGATTTTTGAGTGTTCTGAATGTTGTTATGCCCAAGTAAAATGTAGGTGAAGTAAATGCTACCAGAATGTATCGTTTTGGCAATCTGGCTGTGTGTGCTACTTTGCGACAGAAATAATGCAAAAAGAGAATTTTTCCATTGCTTCATACAAAGCTGCGGTTCAGCCATGGCGATCCGAGTCCCCCAAGCTAAACCCTACTGAAAACCTGCAGGCTCAGCTGAAGACAAGAGTTCATGGGAGAGGATCCTGCATGATCTGGAGAGATTCTGTAAAGAGGAATGGTCTCAGATACCCGGTTCTGTATTCTCCAACCTTATGAGATATACACAGTTATAGGTGATGACTCAATGCTGTTTTATCATCTAAGGTAGGGTGCATAAAGCAGTAGATGCAGGGTTGCAAAATGATGTCACAAAATGACGTTTTCTGATGGATTTTTTTTTCTCTGAATAAATTTAAAGTCTGAATTAGAGCTGTCACTACTTGATTATTGATATACCCGATAATCTACCGATTAATCTGATCTATCGAGTAATTGTTTCGTTACATTATATAAATATGCATTTGGCATGAGGCAGGAACAAACAAACCATTGCAGGGTCACATATATGGTCAGTTTAGTCTCCAATTCACTTACAGTTGCATGTTACTGGACAGTGGAAAAAAACTGAAGACTGTCAAAAAGCCACACGGGGTAAACACGCGAACTCCACACGCTCAGAGCGGACAGTGCTACCCACTGCACCGCCCTAATAGGCCTGCATAATGTGCGATGTTAATACTGATAAGGCATTTCATGCACATGCAATTGTGAGATCGCAAAGACCGCAATAGTCTGCTGGGCTCAAACCATCAGTACACTGCGTTAAAACATTTTTGGTCAGTCAAAAGAAAGAAAATTTAGCAAGCTTTGCAATTCTAACGATATTTCCCTTATAAAAATTACATAGTATATGTTTCAGATCTCTCCGAGATCTCACAATTATTCTCAACAGTACCATTTGATTCACGACCATGTGGTGCGTTCGTTGACATTAAAACGAGCAAAGAGGAGAAAAGCAAACTAGAATTGGTGAGGAAAAGAAATGTCTCTTTGTAATGAAATATTTTGCAATTGATAGACGATACTGAGCAAAGGCAAGTGATTATCAGTGATGCTCTCTCTGTTGACAAGTAACGACAATACCACCAACTTATTTAACAGACACTTGATACTAAGTTCTATTTGGCTACTTATCTAAGTTTTCAACTTTTTAAAAATCACAAAAACTCAAAATATTCAACCATACTAAAAATGCACATTATGTTCACAACAAATTATTACTGTATGTGGTTCACATGTAGTGTATTGTGTAAGATGATGCAGCTAAGCAACGGGGTTAACATTTGTTTTAGCAGTGAGTATTTTGACAGAGGATCTGTAGAAAGTAAATTAAGCAAAATGATTTACAGTCAATGACGGGCTAAGCTACTATGTGGCACAAACCCGGAAATCTTATTTAAGACATATTTGCATTGCAGTTGAGCTGTGGTGATATTTAAGTTGTGCCCCGCAATACTAACGGAACGACTGCATTTTCCTTGACTTTTAATGTGAAGTGCTTCCACACAAACTGATGGTTTTCGCTTTTTATTTTCACCTTCATCCGCTATGCTGTCTCCCTTCTGCCATATTGCCGAGTAACTGAGAAGGAAAATTTTAATGGATGCTTTTTAGTAATCGAGTAATGAAGTTTAAAATTGAGTAATTGTGACAGCTCTAGTTTGAATTTTCCTAATTTCCCCCATGTGAAATTAAAGCTAATTCAACAAAAGGTGATTTTATACAACTGTTTTTACCTACCACGGGTGCAAATAATTGTAAGGGGGAATGAATATATATAGATGTTTTAACAATCCTTGCAAATAATGACTCTTTAACGACCATAAGCGCATCTCAAGGTTATACAAGAACTGTATTACCTTGTCAACAAGGAAACACATGAAGTAGTGGGGCAGATGACCTGGCGCCCACAATCCTCCCGACTTAAACCCTACAGAGCCAGTTTGGGATTCAATGGATCAAAGAGTAACAGCAAGGTGGCCAACATGTGCCCAGAACTCATGGAAACTCCTTCAGGGCTATTGTAGAAGCATTCCAGGAGGCTACATCTGGAAGCTGGTTGAAAGAATGCCAAGAGTCTGCAATGCTGTCACTGAAGCAAAGGGGAGCTATTTTGAAGAGTCTAAAATTTCAGAAAATTTAGAGCACTACAGTATTTGATATGCATTACTTTGACAAATCAAAACTTTACTATCATGAGAATAACACAGTCAATGTCAGACAATAGACAATAAAGAGAAGTGAATTAAAAGTAGGGTTAGGCTTAGTGTCCAGACTGTGATTGGTACTGAATGTACAACTTCTCAAATTGCAAACATCCAGCTAAAAATGAACAAACCTAACAAATTAAAATAGAACATAACATTTTTGTGACCTTCAGCAACATGCTCTGAAGATCCACCCAGAACTCACCTGTACTGAGGGTTGTGGGCCCAGACACCAGTGCCTACAGAGGCACCAACAATGACCATGAGCTTCCATAGCCAGACGGGTGCGAACACCAGCCAGTAGCTCCACTGGATCACCCCATCCAAGCGCAGGGACAGCAAGACCGAGAACAGCAGGAGGCATGCGTATATGAGGAATTTACTAAGGGAAAGGAAAACAAAATATATGGAATACATTACCCCTCAGACAGCTGTACAGGTGCTTACAGGAACAAAAATTTCATTTTTTGGCCTTGAATAGGTCTTAAATGTTGACATCTCTCCACTTAAATTTTCTTAATGTTACAAAAGAAGCCGGTTAGATATACTGAGACCATTTCCAGATGCGGAATTTAGCGGTGTTAACATTCCCGTTTACACAGGAAGAACGGGATCATCGAACACACACATACACACAGACACTTCCACTTGGAGAGGCAAATCAGTCACACACACCCAAATACTTGCTGACTCTTGTAGAAAGTCTGCTTTTTAATTCCCAAAAACTCCTTTAAGCGAAACGTAACTAAGATTTAACGCGTCGCATTTATATCAAGTCACCCAGAGGTGGGTCCAAAGCCCCTTCGTCGCTTCACATGCTAGCAAATAACAAGCCGGGTAAAAGATCCGAATCCATCGCTGCGGGTCTCGGGAGAGGACCCGACACCATGTGGCGTGGTACCGAAAAGGGAGACCGAGGGAGTCAGTGCTCCTCCCTAACTATCTAAAAGAGCTGATTCATGAAATAAACGTATTGTTTTATTAATGTATTTTTATTATTGTTGTTAGAAGACCTGAAATTAAATTCACATCGGTCGCTTTGTAGCCAAACGTATAAACAGCACTGGCACCGATTTAAGTTATATTCGAGGAACAAAATAGAAAAGGGGGAATGTGAAGCAGGTGCCGATCGCAGATCAGCTGAATCCCATCAATAAAGTGAGCGTTATCTCCTTCTAAAACAAGTTAATCCTAACTAACTAACCTGCCAGCCACATCGTACGTCGACAGAGTTACAGGTGGTTAGCCGTATGGCCTCCTGGGAGAGTCCGTACGACTCCGGGAACATTTGCAGTGCCTCACATTGCTAAATGCTGCTAAATTCCGGTTATTTTAAATCACCAGCTATCAGATAACTAACCACAAGCCAAACGGAGCTAAGAGGCGTTGACCGGAGGGTTTATTTAACACGGGATTCAGCCTCTTAGTTAGGCCTAGTCACACTCGGGCAGCTGTTCTGTGTGAGGAAGCCAGCTAGCCAGCCACGCCGAGCTTACTTTGTTTCATTTAAAATAGGGTTTCTTACCTCGGGTTAAAATCTTGAAAGAATCCCCTAAGATTCATGTTTTCGAAAGTCTTGACTTAAATCATTTTTTGGACAAAAAACTCGATTTCCTTACACAACATTCGTGCTTCCTTCCTGATACACACGGCATCGATCCCTCCCTCCAGCTCTAGGGGGCAAAGTTTTTTAAGCGCTGCTCGCGTATCTTCTTTTATGAAGTCAGCCTTAAACACCTTCTAAATCTTGCCTACTGCCATCTAACGGTGGGGAGGACAAACTACAAAATACGTCGATGGTCACTTCGAAAGAACAAAGAACGCGTATGAATGCTCAATGAAAATTGATTAATATTTTTAGCCTATTTAGAAATTTGTACATTGTGAAATAATATAATTTAACCAAGGCGTGCCTGGAGACGTTTCAGTCTGTTGATTCTGTATGAAAGTACACGTATTGGTTTGATTCTTATGTGAAGTTCATTTTTTTTAGCTACATTTTCATGATGCCAAAGGCACCTACATTTAACTACATGTATATTAGCTATATGTTGTATTTGTATTGTATGTTAAATATGAAACCTAGATACAAAAGCAAAAAAACATGTATATTAATTTAAAACACCATACCACTAACGTGATCCCCAACATCAAAATGAAATCATCTTGGAAACAAATAGGACAAAATATAACCAAAACACAATGTCAATGTGTAAATAACTTTTATTAGCTAATTTACGCTTCCAGTTAGCCATGATAAAATTCAGTAATTCATTCACTGGCCACTTTATTAGGCACACCTTACTAGTACGGGGTTGGACCTGCTTTGTCTTCAAAACTGAATTAATTCTTTGTAGCATGGATTCAACAAGGTGCTTGAAACATTCCTCAGAGACTTTGGTCCATGTTGACATGATTTGACAGCTGCACCTTCATGATGTGAATCTCTCGTTCCACCACAACTGACTGAGATCAGGTGACTGTAGTGGCCAGTTCTGTACAGCGCACTCATTGTCATGTTCAAGAAACCAATTTGAGATAATGTGAGCTTTATGACATGGTGTACTATCCTGCTGGAAGTAACTATTAGAAGCTGTGAACAGTGTGGTCATAATGGGATGGATATGGTTAGCATCAATACTCTGGTAAGCTGTGGAATTTAAACAATATTCATTTGGTACTACAAAGTGTGCCAAGAAAATATCCTCTACACCATTACACAACCACCACCAGCCTACATTGTTGATAGAAGGCAGGATGGATCCATGCTTTCATGTTGTTTACATCAAATTCTGACCCTACCATCTGAATATCACAGCAGAAATTGAGACTCATCTGACCAAGCAACATTTTCCTAATCTTCCAGTTGTCCAATTACAGTAAGCCAATGCCCACTGTAGCCTCGGTTTCCTGTTCTTAGTTGGCAGGTGTGGTACCCAATGTGGTTTTATGCTGCTATAGCCAATCTGCTTCAAGGTTTGACGTGTTGTGAGTGCAGAGATTCTTTTCTGCATATCTTGGCTGTAACGAGTGGTTATTTGAGTTACTGTTACCTTTCAATCGGCTTGAAGCAGTCTGGCCATTCTTATCTGACTTCTGTCATTAACAAAGCATTTTAGCACAGAGATCGACTGCTCACTGGGTGTTTTTTCTTTTTCGACCTGTTCTCTGGAAACCATAGAGATGACTGTGTGTGGAAAATTCCAATAGATCAGCAGTTTCTGAAAAACTCATACCAGCCTGCCTGGCACCAACGACCATATCACATTCAAAGTCACTTAAATCACCTTTCTTCCCCATTCTGGGGTTTAACATGAACAATAACTGAAGGTCTTGACCTCTATCTGCATGGTTTTATAAACTGTGCTGCTGACATGTGATTGGCTGATTAGATATTTGCTTCAATGAGCAGTTTAACAGGTGTACCAGTAAAATGGCTAGCAATGTTTTGTTATGCAAACTGCAACAAAAAAGGAGTTTGGACGTCAGTTGATGGTAAAGGCACCTGGCAGTTAATGAGTGAACAAGTTTAGTAAGTCTCAAAGCAAGTAAATGATTGTGTTTACATGTTCAAGTTTTCAATGATGTCAATATTTTATGATACAAAAGTGCTTGTAAATTCTAGTTGCTTTCTACATTGTGTGGTTTAGAGTACTCGTATTAGCAATCATAAAATGAGTCTAGGCAGTATATTTAATGTATGCCATAACTTTAAACCAGGTTCCTACATAAAATGAATTATGTATAGTAGAAAAGTATTTATTTTGAAGTAATGAAATACAAATACAAACAAAGTGTAAAGTACAAGGTGAAGATGTACAAAGATGAAGTATTATAAAAACAAAGAAAATGTGAAATGTATTAATGCAGCATTTTGGTGTAGAGCTCTTTATTATTGATATTTATAGTTTTCTGAAACTCTCGAGCAACCAATACATTAGAGAACATTAAGCAGTCAGCACAATAACTGCAATTTATAATTTTCAGACGTACATGCACTATTTTTTGTTCAAATAAGAAAAAAAATGCAGTTTCTCCTCTAACTTAAAAAAACAATAACAGGGCCTACATTAATGTTTCAGTATATACACATTACATTTTCCTTTATAATTTCATCTAAAGCTGATTGGCAATTCAAAGAAGCAGTTTGTCACTGATCTTATCTGTACATGCAGCAATTATTGTACATATTTATTAATGACGATTATTACTAGAGCTACAAATGCTAATGGTGCTGATACTGAAATCTATCCATTAGTTGGTAAACGTTCAAAACGACTGAATAAGAAATTGGCTAAATAGAGGAACATTAAAAATTAATGAAAAATTAAATAAAAAAACTTAAAGGATGTCCCACTAGGACATCCACACAGGCATAATTATTTTGAAGTGATGAGAGAAATGAAGCTGAATAATGGGATGAGCTACCATGCACTGTCACTCAATGTCTGGTTTAACCAATCACTGTGTTTTTTGCCCTTTGGTCAGCCCCTTTTTTCTACTAGCTCTGGCTGATTGGCTGTAAATGGCAGGGCTCCACTGACGTAATATGCTATACCTAGCGACAGAAGGGCTATGACTAACATCAGCATCAGCACCCTCCAAAAGCCCAGGTCCTCAACAAAGTCGTGCCAGGTGGTGCGGAAGCTGAAGAACAATCCTTTGCCGCTGTGCTGGCTGGCATACAGAAGGGTGTGGCTCTCCATCAAACTGAGGAATCACGGGGCGGGGGGGGTCAAAATGTAAAAGTTCTCTTTGAGCATTCAGCATCCCAAATTACCTCAAAGGCAACTCATTCAGAAAACAGATACCCAACAATGAAAAATTTGGTCAAAAAAGCTGCTTATTTCATGTGCGCTCCGAACCTCTGGCTACAGCAAACCTCCATGTGTGCCTCTCACCTGTCGCTCTCAGGCAGCCCCACAGTGTCCATCTTCAGGGCTCCTGCGCAATTGAAGCCCTTCTGCTCCCGCTCCTCCAGGTACTCCAGCAGACAGAGGGAGTTCTGGTTCACCCCTCGCCTTTTTGCTAGCACCAAGGGCGTTGCTCCATTATGGTTACTGGTCAAAACACACATCAATTGACATATTTTTACTAGGGCTGCATGAAATCACATCCCAATGTGTGAAATTTCCACTAGTAATATTGTGATATTTATAAAACAAAAAAGGAGATGAAATTACCCAAAATAAACTATAGCCAAATAGAACTAGTTATTATCTACCAATAAAGTGTTTCAAATAAGTTGAAATGCTGCTGCAAGTTGTGTCAACAGACACAAAGCAGTGCTGAGAAATTCAATGTGATTATTGTGTATGCGTCCATTGTGGGGACGACGCTGAAACATATCATGCAGCCCTCTTTTACGCCAATCACAATACATTTCCTTTAATGCTAGTAAAGAATGAGGTCAGTTCCTCTGAAAAACATTTTTTAAAAATACTCTAGCACTGTACGCTATGGAAAAAGCTAATGGGACCTACAATGGAATCACCCACGTATGCCTGAACTTTATAAAATGCTACTGTCATAATATACTCTTTAAAAGTAGTAAAGGTCCACATTCAGTTTTGCATCACGTACTTAGGTCCATACTTACCAAATGTCTGCCTTGAGGCCACTAGACACCAAGAAGCGTATGATGTCCACATGGCCACACAGGTGTAGCGCCGTGTTGCCCTGGTTGTCAGTGGCTTGCAGGTCAGTGCCAAACTTGTGTAGGAGGCGGCAGAGCCCTACATAGCCACGGGCAGAAGCCAGGTGCATGGCAGTGCGGCCCCGGCCATCGCGAACATTTGGGTCACATCCGCCCTCCAGCAGGCGTCTGGCATGGCTCAGGTCTCCATCAGTGCAGGCCTGTAGAAGGGGTGCTGTGGTCTGTGCTGAGTCGTTGATGAAGATATATGCCATGCCTAAGCATAGATAAGACACCGGCAGGGAAATTGTAATTTAGAAGAACTGGTTTGGTTCTGTGACGCTTTACTAGATAAAAGAGACACAAGATGGATGAATGGTTAATCGTGTGCTTATAAAATCCAATTTACATTCCAATGTATATGTTCCCAAAACTTTAGTGGCACGGATACCATTAAAATTTGTATTCTTCGGTAGACTAAGTCATATAAAGTGTAAAAAAAAACACAGGGTGGCAATATCCATTATACCGATATGAATACTTGTCATTTGAACACTGAAAACTGCATCAGCCTATGACGCCTTTACACTATATACTGTAAATCGAAACATCATAAAATTCATGCAGCTCCTGGGGGCATGTAAAATGATATAGGTAATAATCTTAGTGGTACATTCTTTAATGTAATGGGTTGCGATAAATACCTAAAAATACCTAAAAATGAGTTATCGCACAGCGAATAATGTGCAATAATGCCACAACTTCAAGATCCCTGTAAACCACGGTAGAACATAGGGAAGCAAGCAAGTTAGCTATCCAACATGAGATACGACGCGTTGATAACATTACAATCACTACGTAAATGCTATAAATATTTTCCATAAGCGGAAATGTTTATTTTACCAGTGTATCACACTAATATGGTTTACGAATCTTTACCGTTTACTTGAACCAGGAACGTTCTTCGAAGGAGCAGAGAATTAAGTGCAACGCAGCAGTACGACAAATTTTATTGGAAGTATACACCACAATATCCATAATTCCATGCAATGTTTTGGTAGTTGGCAAAGCCGCTGACCGTGTTGCTATGCATTAATGTAATTGTAGTTTATAGTCTATCTAGGAGGCGCGTTAGCAGTAGTTTATAAACAACAATTCCCACAAGGCAGCGCGCTATGTTTGTATCCTCCGCTTTTAAACCCCGATGACAGTCGGAGGATGGAGGCAGGTAGGAGAAACTGAGAAAATATTATAATTAAAATTAGGTTTTAGTTGCCCATGGATATAACTTTAGCAGGTATCCGTAGTCACGAAATGTCGGTATTTTCGGTGATTTATCTTGGGACACCAACCACCGAGTTTAAGGTCCATCTGGAAAACTATATTCTTGAGTTACAAGTTTTTTGCATTGTTTCCTTACCCGGCCCGTCAAACCAGCGCCGGCAAAGCGACTAAATAACCCGGCTCTGCTTACGCGACGAAACCGGCAACTAGTTACCGATCACACGAGATAACAAGCAAGCTGGTGAATAATTTTAGCATGCCTGTTGACCATTAATTGGAAGTATATTAGCTTAACTGCTAGTTACCTTCAGCAGCCCACTTTGCCGACGAAGATGCGAGACTAGTCTATTTCAGGCGATCCAGCTCGTCGTATTTTTTAAATCTGTGAGGAACTTTCTGGTGACTAGAAGTGAATTTAAAACCTAAAATATGCGAAATAGATTTAGGACCTCTCGAGTCATTTGATATGTATTTAGTATTTACTTAAGTATACAGCAATTTCAGTTTAACGGAGTTTAGCGTTTGTTATAATCAGTGTGAGTACGCCACAGAAATAGAACATAATATTGTATCGCTTTTCTTGACAAAGTGAAACTTAATACGAGATGGGAACGTCATCTCTTACATCTTTTACCAGCGTACAAAGTAGCGTGTAAAGGGAAATTAAAGTCTAACCTGTTTCAGAGAATTTGTTTTGCTGTAGTAAAACCAAAAATGTTTCGGAACCAACGCTACTTTACACAGTTTTAATATCTGGATTCCCTTAAGTGTGACATTAGTTTTCATAAAATTTCTTTTGTACCTCTCAAGTTTTAGCCAAGTATGAAAACCAGATCAATGTCTTCACTGAGCTGCTAGAAGATCTGCCTGACACAGATGAGCCTGTATGGATACTAGGCGAGCAGTACAGTACCAAAACAGGTAAGTGGCTTGAAAAGAGCCATCTAAAGCAGGGATGGGTGGCTGTGCCTGCTTTATACATTACCCACTTTACACAAGAGGAGCTATGAATAATATTGAATTGCTTGAAGTGCAGGCTTCAGATTAGCAGTAAAGGTAAGATGGGAGACCCAGCTACCAGGGAATCTTAGTCAGCAGGAGAAAATATGGCTAGTGAATGTTAGTTCTCGCTTCAAATTCACATCCTCCCCTCAAATGTTTCCATAGAAAAACCAGAATTGCTGTCGGACATCCGTTCACGACTGTGGTTTACTTACAGAAGAAAATTCTCCCCCATCGGTAAGCACTGGGCCAGGGTGCTGACAGGCAGAACTGCACTTCGTGCACTGCTGTAGTGTGTGTGACACTGCGTCTGAGGATGTCCATACATTACTGCTCACTTTAGTTCCCTAGTAAGAGTTTTTCTTTTTCCTATATAAGCAAATTGATTTTTCCTGAGTTTTGGTAACCAATGGGAATTATGCTGTGAAGCACTTGGTGGTCAGATACTTGTACAAATGCACAATGATAACTTTTTATCAATTCATTTGTCATTGAACATTTTTCTCAGTGCTAAAAGAGCAGGGGTCTCCTGTAACACTGAGCAGAAAACCTTCCTGACCACTGTTCCAGTTAATTGGACTGTGCTTATATTTAACTGAAATTGCTCAGATGTTGCATTGTGTTGAAAATCGATCATTAAGTGTTATCCTGTGTCCCCTAGGTGGAACAGGCCCTTCATCAGATGCTGGCTGGGGATGCATGCTTCGCTGTGGGCAGATGCTTCTGGCCCAAGCCCTGGTCTGCTGGCACCTGGGCAGAGGTGAGACCTGGCCTGTGTTATAGTGAAGCGATTCACTTTGCTCATTGAATGCAGGCAGGGTGCCCCATCCTCTCCTGAGAAATGTAACAAAGGAAGGAATGCAATGGAATACCTACATTTCTTCTTGAGGAAACACACTTCAGTAAAGGAATAGTATTCCTGACAGGGAATACTCTGAAAATTATTCATTCTTTTCTGGATGAGGTACATGTGGCAAAGTCAATGTAGGACAATGTATGGCACGTAGGAATGCGGCACGATAATCATTTTATCTTTTTTTTTTTTTTTTGCTCTGATAATCATTGGAAATCATAACTGTAATTGAAATTAAAATTCGAATTATTTCCCAACTCTACTGTCTAGTTGATACTTTCCTGGATTCAAAAAGCATGCACACAATGTGAATATTGATACTGAAAAATTCCGCAATTAGGCGAAACGACAAGGTTAAGCCTGCTGGCTGGAAACGAGGTTCCTGATGTCCGTTTTCCACTGGACAGATTGGCGCTGGGACAAAGACTGCAGCCCCCCTTGGGAATACCAGCAAATCCTGCACTGCTTCCTGGATAAAAAAGACAGCTGCTACTCCATTCACCAGATGGGTGTGTGACGAAGCTCCTCTACACTGGGCATTGGCGTGTTGATCTCATGTTTACTCTGTGAAGCTGCCGTGGAAGCGCTTGACTTGTTTGCGTACTGCATACTATTAAAGCCAAAGGTGTTTCTCAAAGATTCTGACGCATCTGTGCGTAGCGGTATGAGCGTCTATCGGTTTGACGAGCCTCTTAATGAGCATGGCTCTTTCCATTTCCATATAGCTCAGATGGGAGTGGGAGAGGGGAAGATGATTGGAGAATGGTACGGCCCCAACACTGTTGCACAAGTGCTCAAGTAAGCATAGTCTTCAGATGCATTTGAATCTGGTTCTTATTGAGGGGACGGGGAGGTGGGAAGGCCTCCTGGTGTTTATGCCCCGGCCAGCTGGTTTTCTGCTCACCAATGCTGTCCTTCCTCCGCTTTCCCCTAAGGAAGCTGGCACTGTTTGACGACTGGAACTCATTAGCTGTGTATGTGTCGATGGACAACACGGTGGTGATCGAGGATATCAGTGAGTCTCTTTCACTTTTTAGCAGTTGGTATTATTTGAAACGGCAGTATAACATTCCAGGACAGTTGGATCAGTGGTATGGTAGTATTGTACCACAGCAGGGAGTCATGTGACTCCCCAGGGCCCAAAGCTGTGACTGTTGCACACGTTCAGGAATGACTCTCCACATCCCTTGCTTGTTCCCCAGAGAAGCTGTGCCGGCAGACAGGCCGGGGCACGCACTGGCCCGCCGCAAGTGGTTGGGGAGAGCCGCCAGACAGGGGAAGCTCGCTGGAACAGGGCTGCTCCCAGCTGCGGGGTATGGCTGTAGAGTCCTGCCTGCACACATGCCCTGAATGGAGACCCCTGTTGCTGATCATACCTCTGCGAATGGGAATCAACCACATTAACCCTGTGTACATCCAGGCCCTCAAGGTACAGTACATGTAATGATCCTTCTAGTTAGTAACATGGCAGTTTGAAAATTACAAAGAATGTTACAAACGGAGAGGGAAAAACCTGCAGGGGTACACGTTTGATTACGTGGTCTTTTGGGGCTGGAATAGAGCATTAGGCAGCATACACATCAGTTTGGGTGAAGCAGCAGCTAACTGGGACCTTAAGGAGCGGAGCGAGCCTGAGAAGCTGCTGACTGGAATCTGACTGAGCAGGAGGCATCTTATTCTTTGCACACATATTCATTAGTTTTGCATATTTTAATGCATGCTCTGTGCGCTACGAAGTAGGGTATTGAAATTTGAAATATTTGTGCTTAATATCTATAAAACAGTTTCAGTAGCCAACAATTGGTCTGTTGAGGCCCCTGCCTTCGACTGCCACCTGATCTACATTGCACCCGACCCCCACAGTTCCCCCTGCAGGTGGTGAGCCCACAGGAGGGCAGACCCATGTTATTTTTTGGGGCTATGCCTGGCCGATCCCTATGGGTGGATACCTGGCAACCAGGTGCTCACCCTCGAGCTCCTGCCCCAGGCCTGTCTCCAGGGCAAGGCCCCGGTCTCCCCAATCCGGGCAGGGTGATATGTTCCTTTGTGTTTTTCCTCATGGAGGTCTATTTGAAGGTCATCAGGTCCCTGTACAAACAGAGCGAGAGTTTGGTTTGCATTGCCAGCAGTAAGTCAGACTCGTTCACAGTAGGTGTTGGACTCCGCCAGGGCTGCCCTTTGTCACCGATTCTGTTCACAACTTTTATGGACAGAATTTCTAGGTGTAGCCAAAGTGCGGAGGGGGTATGGTTCAGGGGCCTCTGGCTCGAGTCTTTGCTTTTTGCAGATGATGTGGTCCTGTTAGCGTCATCGGGTTGAGACCTGCAACATGTACTGGGGCGTTTTGCGAGTGTGAGGCGGCCAGGATGAGGATTAGCACCTCCAAATCTGAGGTCATGGTTCTCGACCGGAAAAGGGTGGATTGCCCTCCCCTGGTGGGGGGATGGGTTACTGCCTCAAGCGAAGGAGTTTGAGTATCTTAGGGTCTTCTTCACAAGTGATGGAAAAAGGGAGCAAGAGATTGACAGACTGATCAGTGCAGCTTTGGCAGTAACGCGGGTGCTGCACCGCTCTGTTTTTGTGAAGAGGGAGCTGAGTCAGAAGCGAAGTTCTTAATTTACTGGTTGATCTACGTTCCTACCCTCACCTATGGTCATGAGCTCTGGGTAGTGACCGAAAGAATGAGATCGCGGATACAAGCGGCCGAAATGAGTTTCCTCCGCAGGGTGGCTGGGCTCAGCCTTAGAGAGAGGGTAAGGAGCTCAGACATTCAGGAGGGGCTCAAAGTAGAGTCGCTGCTCCTCCACATCGAAAGGAGCCAGCTGAGGTGATTCGGGCATCTATCTAGGATGCCACCTGGATGGCTCCTGGGGGAGGTGTTTCTGGCATGTCCAACTGGGAGGAAGCCCCGGAGCAGACCCAGGACACGCTGAAGAGATATCTCTCAGCTGGCCTGGGAACACCTTGGTATTTCCCTGGTGGAGCTGGAGAAGGTGGCTGGTGAGAGGGAGGTCTGGGCATCCCTGCTTAGACGACTGCCCCGCGACCCGACCCCGGATAAGCGGCAGAAAATGGCTGGATCTATGAAACAAAATATAAAATGAAATTTACCCAAAATAAACAATAGCCAAACGGAGCTTCTTCTTACCTGCCAATAGAGTGAGTCAAATAAGTTGATGTTGCCGAGTTGTGTCAACAGACACATCAGTGCCAACACATGCAATGTGATTACTGGGCTTTAGATAAGTGCAAGAATCTATCTGGACACTAGCTATTTGGTACTACATTTTTTCAGATGTTTACTTACGCCTCCAATTTGATAAGCAGTTTAGTAGTACTCCGTCCATTTTCTGTATCCGCTTATCCCATTTGGGGTCGCAGGAGGTCCGACATGCATACCTACGGGCAATTTGGTAACTCCAGTTAGCCTCAGCATGTTTTTGGACTGTGGGGGGAAATCGGAGTACCCGGAGGAAACCCCATGATGACATGGGGAGAACATGCAAACTCTACTCACATGGAACCCTGGTCGCAGAGGTGTGAGACGACAGTGCTAACCACTACACCACCGTGCCTCCCCATTTAGTAGTACTCCTAAAATATTTATGCATATTGTGATTCCTAAAAGTTAGTAATCTGTATAAGTTCATTGTATCCTTATATTTATTAAATTTGGTGAGCGGAGCATGCTACGTACTACTGTTTGTGGTACATCATGGCAGTGATTTATAAGCACTGAAGTGGCGGTGAAGAAAAGGATAGCTGAACATCCACAACATCTTTTAAAAGAGGAGATATTGTGGATAAATAAGGTAAAAAGATGGTGCTGCGGTGGTACTTTTTGCAGTTTAAAGTCTGACGTTTAATAAACATAAGGATATGCAGAATTTATACAGAAAGTTTTTACAGTCACAATAAGCCTCTCATTAATATTTTAGGCACACTACTAATATGCTTACCAAATTATGACTGTAAATAAACGTTCATATAGTAGTGAGACACCAACGTCTGGACAAATGTTTACACCCGTTTTCTAAAGCCCTGGTGATTGCTGCCCATACACACAAATCATGATTATCACAGTGTGATATTATGCAGAGCCTTAGTATGAAGCGATTCTGTATTAGTCTGTTAGAATCAGAAAATAGTTGATTTCTGCTGTTTTTTTTCAGGAGTGCTTCCGGATGCCGCAGTCCCTAGGGGTGCTGGGAGGCAAGCCAAACCTCGCCTACTACTTCATCGGATTCACCGGTGAGCTCACAGTGCATTCAGCGGTTCTCTGTGAACCCACGGGTCTCCATGTCTGCTCATGCCCTCTCCCTCCCACCCCCCACAGGAGAGGAGTTGATATACCTGGACCCCCACACCACGCAGGCAGCTGTGGATCCCGAGGTTGGTGGACCTGTGGATGACCAGAGCTACCACTGCCAGCGAAGCCCACACCGCATGAAGGCCATGAACCTGGACCCCTCAGTGGCGCTGGTGAGACTTTGGGGTGTTGCCAAGGAAGTGGCCTTTATCTGGACAGAATATAATGGTTGTGGGCTATTGGCACAAAACCGAAATCGAATCTTACCCACATAAACCAATTTTTATGCAGTGTCTTGAGGCAGATCTGGGCCACTTGCAGGAGAATGTTCTGTTGAGAGACAGAGAGAGAGGACTGAGTCTGGAGTGATTTTTTTTTTTTTTAAGGAAATTTGCTGAAGTTCTTACGAAAAACATTATTTTTTTGTTTTGTTGGTAAAGTCCAAATAACAACTGAAACCCAATCTGTAGAAATCGGCCCTGAGAATATTGGGATAATTTTAATTTCTCTCCCTTCTAGGGATTTTTCTGTAAAACTGAGGTGGACTTTGACAGCTGGTGTGGATTGGTTCAGCAGGTAGGAAGTGATCAGTCTTTGAAGCATGCATGATTTTTAGATAAAAATGCAGTTCAGTAACACAGTCACAGAACTGAATTTTGCATTATCCAGACAGTACCAGTACTTGGAAAAAGCTCAGTTTATTAACATTGCATTATGACAGTTTATCCACATTCCTGCTGTTTCCCTGCTTTGGCAGGAGATCCTGAAGAAAAGTCATTTACGAATGTTTGAGCTGGTGGAGAAGCACCCCCCCCACTGGCCACCCTTTGTCCCTCCCACCAAACCGGAAGTCCAGACCACAGGAGCAGGTTGGTCTTATAATGCCATACGTCTCTCTAAAGCTGTCAGCCTGGCGTGACTCCACAGTGAAACCAAGCTGTACCTATAGTATTGTTTCCATCGGTTTTGGTAGTTTCCTAGCGCATACGGACTGCTGACTGGTTAATGAAGACAGATTTACATGTATCCTTTGCTCAAATGTCATTTCCAAACCCTTCCTGAGCACCTGAGCACCTAACCCTAAGTGTTTGACATCCAATGGACCAATAAAAAGATGTTATATGAAGTCATTTTAAGTAGCATTTGTTTTAGTTAACATTAGTATTCATGATGGGAGGGGTGCAATAGTACACATAATTCATGGTTTGGTACAAACCTTGGTTTTGGGTTAACGGTTTGGTGCAATTTCACTAAAGCAGGGAAACGGAATTTGTTTTGAAATTGTTTATTAGTAAAACTACCATCAAACACAATTAGGAAGAAATTTAAACCAAAGGCAATGTGTCTGTAAACATGTTTAAATAAAACCTATGAGATTATTTGCACATTGTAAAAATGAATATGTACATTTTTAAAAATAACAATCATATTGAATTAAATCCCCTCTAAATCCCTTGTTCTCTGCTTCCGAGTATGGCCTGAAGCTGTAATTACTTTTTTAGCCCGGTCTGAATTTCCTGGCAAAAGCACCTTAGATGCATGGATGGGTTTCCAGCAACACAGCAGAGTCCCATATAACAGAGCCAGTGGACAGTAATGGTCATAACAACTAGCCTCTCTCCAGGGCTGGTGTTATTCATTGGGAAACCAAAATGTTCTCAAACCACCAGTCATGACTGACTAACCTGCATTAGCCGTAACCAGTTCAGTCACAATTAGCATTATGTTAATTGTGCTGAACACCTGCTTCTGAATTTAGGCTCTGCCCATATCAGTATATGTAGCTGTCAGTATATGCATTTATTAATTTCATTATCCGTATAAAAAACAGAAATGTACCGAACAAATACGTGTACTGTTATAGCCTTACTAGATAGCCAGGTAACGTCATCGTTAATTATGAATATAAAGCGAGATTAGTGTGTATCTTGTTGACAGTAACGTATTTGATTTGAGGACAATCCACTCAAATCCATTTAAAACATGAAACCGGTCACTGGCTGTTGCGTAGGTTTGTTTGTGGTGCCAAGAGTGTCTCATTACGTTGTTTTAGGTTTATTTTGTAAAGTAGTTTCAGAAAATGTTTTTTCACACTCCTGAAATAAGGTTTTTGGTGATTTTTATCGGACAGTGACGATATGCTGATAGTGGAATATAGTACAAATCTAAACACCAAAGGTCATTTTTAAAAGAAACTCATCCTGTTTTTTTTATCTGTTTGAAACAGAGTTCATCGAATCGACCGACAAGCTATTTGAATCAGAGGAGGAGTTTGAGATTCTTAATGTCTGAAGAACTTGGGGGCCTGACCCGGCAAAGGTCAATGTGATGGCGATTTGGGTCCCTCCTGCCTAGACGTGGCTTGGAGCAGTTTGCTGAGCTGTAGAAGTGCCTCAGATTACACAGAGACCAAGCACAAAACTGAATACCAGCTTGCAAAAAAATAATCGAGCAAAAGCATGAACTCAGAACAAGGAGGGTCGGGGTGGGGGGTGGGAGGATTCAGATAAGTCACTTCACTGTGGTACACAGACAAAGCCAAGGATTACAGTAGCACCTATTCAAAAGAGGGCCTTTCTAAAGGCCTCTAAGAAATTTAAGACTTTTCAGTGTATGACCTGTTGTAGAGAGACTGTTCTGTGCATTGCCTGTCTCAACCAGGGGAGGACCTGGATGAAGACAGGTGTGGAGATCGTTATCTCTGGAGAAGCATCACCTCAAAAACATACACTACCTCCTGTTGCCAGGAGACCAATATGCAGATGTTTCAGTGTTAAAACAGAAAACTTGTATATTGAAGTGCCTCATTTTAAATATTTATATGTTCTTGAATTTGGTATGTTAAGGTGTTCCTCTAGGTTTAGGGATGGGCAATACCATATATACCCTACCCTTCTGTAAATATGCTAGTCAATAAAAACATTTAGAAACCCAGTTGGTTACTTGTGGGCAAATGTCGCTTAATGGCCACCATAGTGGCATTTTTATTTAACTTTTGCCCTATATCATTTTTCTAGAATGACTCCAAGGAGGTTTAGATTTGTAAACACTGTACCACCTACTTGTGGGCAAATTGACCATCCCTTCCACATATCAAAGCAGACATTTTCATAAGTTTAAATATCATCTAAGTAATATTTGCATATTTAAATTTGTAACCGCCCCTGATGTGCAGATTTCCACCTGTCGGGGGTGCTGTACTTGAATCATGTATCACAGGAATATAAAGGTCACTATTAATAAATGTTCTTGTGGCAAAACTATTTGGAAAAATTCTAATCAAGTACATATAGAAAAACATGTCATATTGAAATTAGCATTTATTATATGGCATGGAACTGTACACTGACATGACTAAAAAAAAAAACCCTATAATTTCTTTAACACAAATATATATATAAACGTATCAACTGAATGAAATTAAAGCGTGTTTAGCAAAGGCATGTTTTTTCACCAACGGAAGAAATGCTCCCATTTGAATCTGCTGCATGCCGTCTGGCTGTACTGTAAACAAGGGAATGCAGTGTAGTATATAGCACACAATAAAAGACATTTAAAGAAAGGAGAAAGGGGAAGTGTGCTACCAGCAACCAGCAAGGGGCTGCTCCGCGAGAGACACCACAGTGGTCACGCAAGGCCCAGTCCCACAGAGTGCAGGAACAATGGATCCTACTGATCCTGACCGAGAAGAAACCAGGCATTTGTATTTTGGAAGTGTTTTAATACACAGTCTGATCTCCGTTGATCCAGATTTACAAGGAAGAAAGGCTTAGTATTTATTGTTGAAGGCAGTTTAGGCTGAGTGCCGAATGTTTCCATCTATATCCCTAACACAAAAAACTCCAGGGTGTTACGGAAATAACCGGGAAGGCTGGCAACAACCGAGCACTTTTCATTATGAGGAGGCTGAAGTGTGACCCTGCAGAGCTGCCTAGCAGGGGGCGTTAAGGGGGGGCATGGGCAGAGACCACCTTTGTTACTGTCCGTAGTTTAGCCTTCTGACATTTGATGTCTCCAGCGGCGCGGGCATCATTGATTTGCATTGCAGTGTTTCGCCTGTGGCACAAACTTTCAAAATTGCTGTGAAACGTATAAAATAAAAATGAACACACCCTGTACTAGAAAAGAGTTAAATGTGTGTACGCTGCTGTCCTATCATGCTTTTTTAAGAAAGTGCTGGTTTACTTGTCGTATTATCAATAACCAGCATCTCAGGAAAACACTCATATTTACCAAATTGATGCCTGTTTCAGTGGGATAAGACAAGAAGAAAATAACTTTGGCCTCAGTTCAAATCAATACATTTTTTATCCCAGGCAATAAATCAAAGTGTTGAATAATATCTATTCAAATTACAATTATATAAAAAAGATAAAAATTCAGTGCTGTTCAAGAACGCTCTAGTGTCCTTGGCGAGGTAGTCCTGAGTTACACTGAAGGGTGACAGACTATGAGAAATGGAAGCTTGTAGAATCACGAACGATAAGACCTAGATCAGAACAACCACAATTAGGCCTGGGTATGATGGTTTTAAGCCCAGCAAAGTGACCGCCCTCTGAATGTTGTAGCAGAAGGGCCCGGATGCTCACTCGCATTCCTCATTGTCTGCCGAATGTCCGGCAGGACTCTGATTGGTTCCTCAGCTCCTCTGCCTTCCTGTGGCCATGGCTACAGTATCTTCATGCAGACCTGGCAGCGACTGACATGCCTGAGAAGCTGTCCAGCCTTTAGGGTCTCTTGGGCTGGGGCCTCGACGAACTGCATCTCTGGTTTGATAGTCGTTAGCCAGAAGCTGTACTTGTTGGCGAAGTAGTAACAGGTACCGCGTGCACCGTTGCATTCGATGAAAGGCGTGGCACGGAAGTCCTCCAAGCAGGACCCCGGTGAGACCAGGGACTGACCACCACCCTCTGCTCCTGCTGCCGTGTGCTGAAGGAAACAAAGTTAGAGACAGAGGCGATGGTGAAACAACGCTGTTTCCCAACCCATTCGTGGGGCACCCCCAGTCAGTCCACTTTTTGCTCCTGCCCAGCTCCCGGTGTAAGGAGCAAAATCTGGACCATCTCAGGGTCCCCGAGGACCGGGTTGGGAAACACTGTGCTACATTAACCACTTTGAAATCACCGTGCTTGTAGCTATTGATCACGTTCACTGATATGTCCCATAATTATTTAGTAAAAGAACAACTGCACTCAATAACTAAAAGCACCATATAGCAGATCATCATAATAAAGAAAACAGAGATGCAGGAATATAAATATATTGATTACTAGATTTCCATGAATAAGACATCCTTTGTTTTTCAGATTTTTTTGGATATTTCTGCAGGTGACCAGGATTTTTGAGGCTGGGAATACTGCAGCAGTGTGATGACCACCCCCCACCACCACTGTCCAGCATCTCACCATGAGGAAGGAGTAGCCAATCCAGAGGCTTCTCCAGCCCTGGGGGCAGGGCGGGATGCTGTGGTCCTGGCTGTGGACGGCCACAGCCTGGGAGGGGGCCTCGCATACGGAGCAGCGGCTGATGTACTCGGGGATCTGCCCGTCCGACACGGGCATCATGGGGATGGGCGCTGCCGTGGACAGCCAGTAGGACTTGTCGTTGCGGCTGGCGAAGTGGCATACCTCATTGATGTTGCAGTAGAGGAAGGGGATGGTGCTAAAGCGGGGCAGGCAGGACCCGGCGAGGCCTGGTGGCGGAGGAACCAGAGGGGGGAGAAGAGGGCCAAGTCTTCAGTGGACGGTTTGACTAAGCAGACCATTAGGTCTTATTACTTAAAGTTTAATAAAGTTTCATTTATTCATTCATTCATTCATTCATTCAGTCACTCATTCTCCATATGCATTTCCCCTGTGCAGTGCTGCAGGGGTCCAGAGCCTATTCCAGAAGCTGCAGGTGCTAGACAGGAAATAACCTAGGATGGGGTGCCAACCCATCGCAGGGCACAGAAACGCATACACTGGAAACCCCACAATGACAGGGAGAACATGCAAACTCCACACACAGAGCCGGTGGAGTCTTGAAGCCCAGTCCCAGAGGTGTAATGCAACCATGCTAACCATGGCAAAGTTTCACTTAGTACTTTTCTAAACATTCTGCTGTAGTGCAGGTTTTGAAAAACTGTCTGGAAAACAAGAGTTAAAAGATTGGATTGATGGGAATATCCTCCACACTATGACGCCACACTCAGCGTACTAACCGAGGTCCTGGTTGTGGGCCTTCTCCTGACCCACCACACTATGACGCCACGCTCAGCGTACTA